>JAWNZC010000107.1:205000-206368 GCA_035771165.1 Paragorgia papillata | reverse complement strand
ATAATGTATTGTACTTTTAATACAAAAGTATTAAAACATTGTTTCCATATAAGATGTAAGAACCCAGAGGAATATCAGTGTGATCATATGGTCTTGCAGATATATTGCTTGTGTAATCCAATGTGTTGTCCATGATTGTGCCTTTCAGCTGAGCAACTATACTGTCTGCTCTTAAGCTATATCTAAAACCATGCTTTAATAAGCTCCTTTACTGTAAAATGTCACTATATATTTGAATCTCTAAAGAAGAGTCCACTTTGAGCAAGACAATAATAGCTCAGTACTCAAAATAATCATTCAAAAATTATTGGTTGTTTTGATTTGGGGTATCATACACTATAACGAATTATAATACTTTATAGGCAACTGTACAGGTCTTTAACTATAATATTTTTGGGTATTAAACTGTACATGTTTGAAATTGGAAGCAAAACACAAGTGTTATAATTGTAGTATTGTACCCTAATTTTTCCTGTATTATTCCTATAATTACATGGTGAGTTTATCCTGGGCAAAATACAAATTCTAGTAGTTGCTATTAAAGCATTGTGCTTGTATATACAGGTACAATTTGTTTATACGAGGATGTACAATCCATGTGTGTGTGTGTGTGTGTGTGTGTGTGTGTGTGTGTGTGTGTGCATGGAGAGGGGGGGAGGAAAGAAAAATTTGTCCAACAGAAATAGTAAATGAAAGAACTAATCACAATGAGCCCAAATGAATTCCAACATCCACTTTCCTTGAGTCCAGAGGGTCACTGTTGCTTCATGACCTGGCAGCTGAAACAGACCCACTTACACCCCCAGCACACATTGGATGGTATGTTCTATACCATGTCTTTTATAATTGAGAAATTTTTTTTATTACAGGAGGGAGGAGGGTAAATTCTATTGAGTATTGTAAAAATTATGCACATAATTGTAAAATTTGTGAAATAAATTCCAAAGTTCACAGGGTACATGTTTCAAAATTCATTTCAAATATGTTAAGCATTTATTTAATTTAATCTTTAAAGGTACACATGTGGAACTGGATATAATTTTGACTTACTGCAAACGTTTCGTTTTCATCACATAAGTTAAGACATATGTATAAACTCACTGATAACAAATTATTAGCAACATATTTTAAAACTGGAGAATTTCAGTCAATTTTTCCTTAGAATATATACTATATACCAATGTTCAAACAACACTATATAATTATGTATTTGTACGCGCTTGCCTTTGAGCTTCGGCAGTTATCGAAATGGAATATTTTTCTACTTCGCGGGATAGATGGATTTGGCAAAGCTAAAGGTTTCTTCCCGCTATTACGTTGGTCAAGCTAATTATTCACAAATTTCATTTCTATGACACGTCTTTAGCT
>JAWNZC010000107.1:142500-177500 GCA_035771165.1 Paragorgia papillata | reverse complement strand
AAAAGTAAGTGACATTGTTGTGCTGTGTCATAAAACATTAAATTTTGTGCTCCTAGAAACCGACGTAACACCCGACGTGGAAAACGACGTGCTGAAAATGCCTTTCGTTGTTGTTATGGCAAAATATCGATTATCAGATCTCTTTGCAAACAAGGTAGGTCAGTAAGTGCAGTGAGTCTTCCTGTGAATATATTGACAGTTTGACATTTGGTGGTGGTGGTGTTATTGTCGACATAAATCGATTATGTTGTTGTCACATGTTGGATTATTTGTTGACACAAATCCAATAATGCTGAAATCAGTTAAATGATGTGGGGTTTTTTCTTTTGTTAATTTAAGGTACACCTGTACTTGCTCTTACTGGAACAGCTGATAAGGAGACTCAGAATATAATCTGTGAGAGTTTGATAATGTTAGAACCATATATAATTTTTATCAGTCCCAATCGTAAAAACCTTAGGTTTTCAGTGACAAAAGCCAAAAAGGATGATCTTCATTTTCAATTGGACTGGCTGGTTAATATGGTTAAAGAAATGGGTGTTGCTGTTCCAAAAACAATCATATTTTGTAACACGCTGAAAGAAATTGCTATTGTTGTTGATAACTTATTGGTTAAACTGGGAAAATTTGCATTTCATCCATGTTCATTTAATGAAAAGAAAGATATAATGATTGGAATATTTCATTCCACATCATGGCCTGAAAGCAAGGAAAGGATCATGAAGTCATTGAAAGAAAATGGAACTAAGAGGATAATTGTTGCAAGTACTGCATTAAGTATGGGTGTCAATTTCCCTGATATTAGATACATTATAAATTGGGGACCTGCAAGAACACTCCTAGACTTTCACCAGGAAGCAGGCAGAGCTGGAAGAGATGGTAAATTGTCACATATCATCATCAGTTATCATGGACAACAACTAGCACATTGTGAAGATGATGTTAAAGACTTTGTTAGATCAGATGGCTGCTACAGAGTAGCTAGTTACAAACCTTTTGATAGTAATATTGAACCATTGAGACTTGGTCATAATTGCTGTTCTGCTTGTTCAAAATTATGCAAATGTGGCACTATAGACTGCAAAGCCATCTTACCATTTGAGGCACAGTCTATTGCATCTGCAATTGCAACCAGCAGGACAAGATGTGTTACAGATCAAGACAAGAATGACATTAAAGAGGCATTTACAGAACTAAGTGCATCAATGCCAGTTGTATGTAGTGTATTTGGAGCAACAACATCCCATGGGTTTTCAGAGGAACTGATTTCATGCATTATTGAAAACTGTGCTACTTTGTTCACACTTGAAGACATTAATGCATTATTACCTGTATTTTCAGTGAAGCACGCTGTGAAAATTTTAGAGATCCTGGATGAAATTTTTGGTGATGTTCCAAATATTTCTTTTACTTCACTGATTTTAAGTGAACAAATGGACATCAGTGACACTAATGATGATTTTCAATTTGATAAAGCTATTCTGCCTTTTGACTATAATTCTGATCAGTCTGATATTAGCGATCAAGTAAATCTTGATGATGATGGATTTAATTGGATGTAATTGGAAGGTACTGTACAGTATTATCATTATTAAAGTTACTATCATATCTGTGAGGTTTTTGTAAATTGTGATTTGAAACACATTGGAAAATAATCTAATATATAATGATCTAATAATATTTAAAGATTGAATAGTAACATGAATAGTATTTACAGTACATACAAATTGAATAATATTGTACAAGTAATGTATATATCTCAATCCACTAATCACTAATGCTGCCTTAAGGCTTGCTGAGGGTTCTTCTTTTGAGAAATAGTTTGGCATTGTGATTGGGCAGACTAAATTGATCTTGTATATGTTACTGTTAGGCAGACTAATGCATGGAATGGGTTAATCTACTGCCATTACTAATTTTCAGTAGAATTATCCAGAATATTCTGCTCTAACATTGTCCATTTCCTTAACAAATCCGTCATCCATGAATGTAGATCTCTATAATCAAGGTCATGTAACAGATTTACATGGAAATATGGAAATGAGGGGTATCCATCCCTTTCTGCTAATTCCATGAAGACCCTGTTTTCCATGAGGTCGTTCACAATTTGCTTGACAGAATTATTGTCTTTTCCCTGACATCGGTGTCCTTGCCTTGTAGATAAGATGCAGTCTTTGTCAATTGACTCAAGAAGTAACTCAAGACCTTCTACTGCATCTGCCACTCTGCCTGCATTCTTCTCATTAATGTTTGATCCTAGTGCTCTAAATTGGTTCTTAAGAAGTTTATTGAGTTGCTCCATTCTTAAGTCTAATGAAATATTTTTGCCCTGTCCACCATACTTGTTATAAAATCGATTCCATGTTAGTGAATTTGATTGTAGCTGTGTCAAACTTGCTTGCAATTTAACCAAGTAAAGCAATGTAACATAAGCATACTTGTGATGCCCATAGCATTTGTAGAAAAGCAAAGCAAATTTATACACATTGGTAACTCTTGCTCCATCACCCTCTTTCACAGCATCTTCAAATTCAAATAACAATAAACCAAATGCTAACTTTCCACAATGATAATTATAAATATGGTCACTTTTCTTCTGCTGGGCAATAGTTGTATTGCTGCTTGGTTCCTGATAGTCAGAATCATGGAACTGATGAATGGTATACTCATGCCTAAATAGTAAAAGTGCAATAATTATACTGTAATAAATTGATTAGAATTGTCAGCAACATGGTAAGAACCCCAATATCTTTTACTTGTATTTCTCACTATGTTATTCTGAGCTACTGTATTTTCTGTAGAAAGGACTTCTCATGCATGTAGTGATGTGAACAGACCCCAAGAGTCAACGTTGGAGTTGATAATTGTTTAGACTTTAGTACTGTATTATTCTATCCAGCTTATATAACAAGGTCTGAGAATATATATATATATATATATTGGCATATATATATATATATATATTGGCATAGTAATTTTTCTAAAACAAACGTCTAAGTTGAGAAAATCAAAGCTAAAGTTTATGTATTAAAATCAAGAGGAATCAGTATATCATATATTAATTTTCACATGCCTCAGTTTCCTTTGTACTTTTCAGGGAATATATTCAATAGCCCCTGATACAGGTATTAAAATGCAGCAAAACAATAGATTAATATATTCCCCTCTAATATTCCCCTCAATACTTCTTTTCTATTGTGGCTCTAGTCAACCTCACCATGTGAAAATTAAGTACATTATTTTGAGGCCCCTCAGGGATATGTGTTTACTGTTTATTCACCTCATAAATCACATTATCCTCTTGTGGCCTCAAAATAACCTATACATATAGACCCTCATTAAACATAGATTTTCTTTGTTTTTCTTCATGAATTATTGAGTTTTAGAAATATACTGTATATATATATATATATATATATATACAGTACATACATACACATGCAAGTGTAACAATTAATACAGTATTTTCAGATTATTAACACACCTGTTTCTTGTTGTCTTGGTGCTGAACACCCAACCACATTTTGATCTGCAACAGTAGTACCCAAAGTCATCCATCTCATTATCAACATTATCAACATGTAGTTGATGAACCTCAATTTCATGTCTAGAAAAATATATACTGATGAGCAAACTAACCAATAGAAAATGCTCATTACTTGTAGACAACTTACTTAGTGTTTTAGGGCTGAAAAGCTATTAAACAGACGTTATAATCAGAATACAATGTGTCTTGCTACAGTATACTGTATGGCCCAGCTATAAAAAGGCCAAGAGGATTTTATTTTAATATGGGGAAGATTATAATTAGGATTTTTGAGTATTAAATTAAAATAAATGTAGGTTTCACATACCTCACACGTCTGGAATGGTAAAAAAACTTTGATTCACAGCTCTCTTCACGACAAAGGAAGGGGCCCTTGTTGTTCTTCTGCAGCTTGTTTGCTTGATTGACAAGAACATGAACATCACGGCATTCCATATGTTGTTCAACATGCTGTTGACATATCTGCAGGAACCATTTTTGTCTGATGTCTTTGTCCACATCTGCATTTGGTATAGGCAGGTTTGGTTTTTCTAAAAACAAAAAGATTAACATAAAGATAATAAATAATATTTACCAAAATATATTACCGGTAGTTTGTAATTGTAAATATTATTTTAAAAACAAACTCTGCACATATGCCAGACACATGTGAGGTACTGTAAGTACTGTACAGTACTTACCATCTAATGTTTTCATGTTAAGCATCTCCATAAATGAAGCACATATGTGTGCTTCAATTTCCCTTTGGTGAAAATCTTTATATTCATTATAATGTTTCTTGACACCTTGAGCAGCTCTAGTTTTCCCTGTCCTATTCATACTTGCCCTACTTGTTCCAATATCTTTTGCCGATGTCTCACTCACAAAGGTATCAAACTCAATCTACATATTCAGAAAATGCAAAGAAGAA
The DNA here is from genome assembly GCA_035771165.1 of Paragorgia papillata. Classification (NCBI taxonomy): domain Eukaryota; kingdom Metazoa; phylum Cnidaria; class Anthozoa; order Scleralcyonacea; family Coralliidae; genus Paragorgia; species Paragorgia papillata. The sequence goes on along the minus strand of JAWNZC010000107.1, from coordinate 173,043 downwards.
AAGCAAGGACAATTTCTGCTGTTGGGCAGCAGTAATACTAGCTTATAATGCTATCTACATGACCAGAATTAATATTTTTGCTCAATTGCATGCTGCTAATATAGGAATTCTCAGGGTTGTCACTTTAATAAATAAAATCACCCAACATTAGACAAACTGACAAAGTAAAGCAGTCTGGCATTTAAGACAGTCTGAGTTAAACAATGAATTATTAGACATGGTTTTAACAGGCTATTCCAGCATGTCCTTTCACTTCTATTATTTACAGTACTGCAAGATGCATACAAATGACACCAAACTTTTTTTAGCTTTTCAATAATTGGTAATTGGGCATTCCAGAAGAGACCACATTCTCCCCCCACATAGAAATTTGCACTGCCCCAGGGTAAAATAAATTTTAGATTTACTTCAATTATTACAGTAGGTGTCCAAAGAAATGGAGACATCCATTTCCTTTGTGAAGGTGGTGTGGATATTTTCTAGAGTGATTCGACTACATGTATTAATAATTATGATGCACTTACAGAATAGAGATTGACCTTTGCATGCCAGTCGGCTGCTTCTGTCAATAATCCTTCCAGGCGTTCACTTTCAGTATTTCCATCTTGAAATGTAGATTGTACATTTTTAGCTCGCTCTTCAAAAAGCTGGTCACCATGAAGTGGAATCTTTGCCAGGATTTTGGGCACACCATTCACCATAGTTGAAGGCACATAAGCATTCTGATTATCCATAAGGAGTTGAGCCATCTCTCCAGCAATATTTGGATTTTTGAATTGAATGCCAAGACAACACTATAAAGTGAACAATAAATAGCACATGCAATTTCAATTTGGGATTTAATAATTAAATATTTATCAATTATTGGACGAGTCTGAGCAAAATATCATGATTTGTCAGTGGCGAGCTACTAGTTATTTGCCGATGCCGAAGGCAGAGGCAAATAACTGGTAGCGAGACACTGACAAATCATGATATTTTGCGATAGACGAGTTCAATAATTGATTTATCATTCATAAAATAGTTAAAAATCTGAAATGACTGAAGTTAGAGATCGCCACTCTTCTCTGTGTCTTCGGCATACTAAAATCTTCGTAAAACTTACTTTTTGTTGGCACGAGTGTTGCTTTTTATCTCACTAAATCTTCCTTTTAACTATTTCTTTTCTAAGTACATTGTCGTTATGAATGCTTCCAAATACTCTCGATTATTTCCTCGGATAGCTGAAGAACTAGCCGCCATGTTTACGAAAATTATTTGCGGTCAGCAGCGCCATTGCTAGTGCGCATGCTCATAACATTATTTGCCAGCAAAAAAATTATTTGCACTCAGTTATTTGCAGGTGAATTAACCAATCAGAATGCATGATATAAACGAAATGAATGATAATATTAGTTATTATAAGGGGATGCTAAATATGAGAATTATTAAGATAAAGAATACACTGCTTTATGTACATACCTGTCTTTTTAACCCTTCCAATCCCATTTTATTTTGGCTAACACTGAGGTAAAGTTCTTATTATTCTTATTTAGCTAATAGGAGAATGTCTCTGGGATAAAAACCATGCAATGTCTAAACAATTTTGTATCACCAACTTGTTCACCCACAAACCAAGTGATAAGGTTATTCACTGGCTAATCACAGGCAATTCTTTTTATTTAGGAAAGTAAAAGATGTTGGATTAATCAGTTCTACCAAAAATCAGTTGCATAGCCAAGAGGGGTGAGGGGGGGGGGGGTGTGATTGCCCCCAATGTTCTCCAAGACCTGATTCTCGTGAAAAGCTTAAATCCGTGGAAACTTGACTTGGAGGGGGGAGGGGGGTTACAGTTGTTTTAATAATGCCAAGTGAGTATATATATATATACAATTTATAACAAAGTGTTTGCCACCAGTAGCTTGTAGAGTGCTCAATACAAAGTAAACCGCCTTTTTTAACATGTACATAGTTTTTACTTATCCAATGTTTTAAATTAAATGCTTTATATATATAATAAATGCTAAATATATATATATATATATATATATATATATATATATATATAATATATATATATATATATATATATATATATATATATATATATATAAATCTAAAGATATTCTGACATGTATCACTCTATGTTCTGGTTTTATAACAAAATTATATAATTTATGGCTTTCAGATTACTCTTAAATACTTGCCTCAAAATGCATTAAATAGTGTTTCAGAGACCCTAGAAATCCAAAATTTTCCAGCTTGGGGCATGCCCCCAGACCTCCCTGGCTACACCACTGCCAAATATTTCTATATTAATACAGTAACTTGAACTTAAAAAAGTTTACTAACAATTTCAGACTTTTTCTCCATTTCCTTTGAATGAGGATGGCCAATGTGATATGTAACAACATCTTTCATGTGCTTGAAAGCTGTGATATATTTTGAAATTACCCTGCTGACCAGTACTGCACAATTTCTCTTGAAGTCTTCTTGGACCTCTTTTACTGGAAGTAGGTCAACAAGTTGTACATCTTTCAGTGACTTTTGAGGATTTGTATTGTCAAGGGAGGGGTCATTCACCCTATCCTGCACAGCGTATTGTTGTGTCCAGTGGATTGATTGGTTTGTGTGCTCTATTGTTTGGAATCTTCTTTCAATTGACAAGTCAATATTGTCTCCAACAATCCTGAGAAAAATTTAATTAATTAACCACAGGTTATCAGGTGGTGCAGGATTTGTAATAATTATAGCCCACTACAGTACTTGGTGTATACATGTAACTAATAGACTAGCCTATGTGCAGACATTTTACCAGGGGATTGAGGAAAATCTGTGTGTAGGCTATTATAATACCCATGATGAAATTGGTAAATATTTTGAGCCAGCTAGTATATACATGTACAGCTGTCTGCCATCGAGTGGCAGTGAAAGATGCTTTATATTGGAGGGGCTAATTAATTCATCAATAGAATGATTGTATTTTGATACACATTCACCAGCAAATTTAGGACCATCTTATACACATCTTAAAAGATAATTGGAGGCCTTAGCCCCTTGTTCCACCACCTTTACTGCCATCCTAGGAATTAATTAGGAAGCAATAATGGCATATATTATGCCATATCTTGTTGGAATCCAGAGGCTTCAGCATTTCCTGGGAGGTGGGGAGAAAAAAACTCTGGCACACTGCAGGGTATTAAATGAAGAATGCATGGGCCAGCTCCCTGAAGAAATTTAAATATTTGGGTTGTAAAATTTCATGCATATTAAATATGAACACTCATCATAAAACAATAGCACTAACCTGAACTGGGGAATCTTCTTATTTTGAAGTGAATAAATTACATCATCAAGAATGGTATCAGTAATGACAGTTTCTCCCCGTTTGTTCCTGGCTTCATTAAGCAATTTTAAGCAGAACTCGTATGTTGACTTGCTAAAACTAGGGTATGTAGTCACCGTCTCTTCCCTTACATCAATAACTTCTTCAATGACCATGTCGTCTTCCTCTAATTCGGTGGTCTGGTACTTCTTGACGTCACGAAGAAATAGAAGGGCTGACAAAACTTCCTCAATATTTTTCTTCCAAATTATAACCTTTGAGTCGCATGAAATTCCCATTCGTTTCTGGAGGTTAACAATGCTTTGTGGGGCCATACATATTCCAAGACGGTTAAGACGTCGTATGTCTTGATACTTAACACCGCTGTGGAATAAAAGCATAGAAATCCTGTACGACAGGGCTGAGAGGCATGGATTTCTACGTCTAGCCAACACAGAAGTAGAGAGCGCCATGACATTAACAGCACCGGCATGTCTCTCTTTGCTTTGACGCTGTGTATGACCGCAAGCGCTATTCACTGCAGAAAACCATATAGGACATTGGACACTTACTTCGTGCAAAAACAGATTGTTCTTAAAAGAGATAAGTTCGTCAAGTGAAGTTCCATTCAAAATAGTTGAGCTGCTGAGCACCTGGAATTCGGCATTTATCTTTCTTCGCAGAACGTCGGGGATGTGGTCCATTATTTCTGAATGGTTGAAAACAATGTTTGCTGCCGTAGCCCACTTTTTCAGCGCAATATTCCGAATCAAAGACTCTGTTGTTTCACTGAAGGCTTGCTTTACATTTACATCCCCGTTAGGATAGGCTATAACTACGCGCACCTGGCTTTTGCTGTCCGGTTGTTTTCCGTCAAAGGTGTTTATGTTCATTAAATTCTTAATTGCGTCTTCGTAAGAAAGAACGTCATTCACTTCATGTTCGGATTCGACCATATTTAGTTGTCTGCGACGATCCTTGTTTTTCGTTTTTGAAACTTTAACTGGAGAAACGCGTCTCTCTGGCGTTACCGTTGTGGGCAATTGACGTTTCTCTCTTGGCGTTGTTTCATCGCCATCGTCAAATTCACAAACACCTGACCCAGAAGGACGATTTTCCAAATGCGTTTTTAGGAATTCGAAGTTGGCCACAGCATTTCTAATTTTCCTTCCACAAGGACGGCAAACTCGATCTGAGAGATGGTGAGATTTAGCTACATCCAAACCAAGGCGTTGACAAGCATTGGCAAGAACGAGGCCTTTGCTTTCTTTCCTACCCGACACTTGGAACAGGTTTTCAGTCGAACACTTAGAACTGCCCAGTTGGATTTTAAAGTTAACGTTACATACCCGACAGTAATCGTCTTTACACGCTGGGTTTTTTCGGGGCCCTTTCTTTTTTACAGATTTTTTTGGAGTTTCCAGTTCGGATATAGTCGCCATAATTAAATAATAGCGAAATACACATTCTTCTTTAATTAGTATGCAATTAAATGTGATATAATGGGACTTCCGGAGGGATATGATTGGTTCTTTTTGAAATGCACATGCATATTAATTAAGTGGGCGTTGATCGATTTACCCCTAGGTTTGTTGCAGGCTCTCATTTCACAGCGCCGCGTTGAGAGAGCCTGCTCGCAGGCTAGTGCAGCACTTGAGTCCATACAATTGTTCCACTTGGATGACAAACTTGATTAAAGACGTTTCAGCAAGTTCTATTGCATTCTCAGTAATGGAGTCACCCAAGAGTGTGTAAATGCCAAAAACATATAAGAAAAGGTGTTTCAAATATTGGGATGGCAGAATACCTTGGAGGATAACCAGACTGTATAGAATGAAGGCTCTCCATTCTGAGGCTTTCCAATAATTACGTTCAGAAATTGATCTTGGGGCTCTGTGGATTTCACTTGGAGGACGTATTTCTTTCAATCTCTTGTCGACCATACTTATTTTCCGCCCAATATAATATCCCTACTCATGGTTTTTGCTGTTAAACCACAAATTTGTGAACTGCCTCATTACCCCCAAACAGGCAGAATGCATGTAGTCAGCTGTAACACCTCTGACTGTGTCGAATGAGGGCAAAGTGTCCACAACTGTTATTCCCTTTACACCTTTCACAGAATTCTCATCTGTGGCTTGAAGGGCGTATTTGGCTTGCTTGCGCCCTGTTCTAGGTATCACAGGTGGTCGATAGGGATAATATCGAGTAGGTGGACCTTTGTTGGTTGGGACAGGTACACCAGGTGTTTCGCACCAGTCACATCCATGTTCACCATTAAATTGCTTTGAATTGCGTACAATTGCACGGGCAGGTGCATCACCACAAAAGCACAAAGGGAACACCTAAAGAAACACACAAAACAATACCAGGGTCTGAATTAGCGCTCCAAAACAGCTTCGCATTTTTCTTTAGTGTCAGAATGTAGCGTGACATATCCCAACGTTGCGTAGCATTTTACAATGTAGCGTAACGTCTTACAATGTAACGTCTTACAACGTAGCGTAACGTTACAAAACGCCAATCATTACAAAATAGTAATCTGTTACCAGTGGACACACTTGGTGGAGTGACTTCTTGGTGCCTGGTGGGTCACACACAATTCTTTTCAACAAGAATCACACCCTTTTATTTAGTAATTTGTAAAAAATAATGGTAAGTGGTAGAACAAACAAATTCATGAGTACTGGTTGGGTGTTATAACTGTTGGGTGACTCAACCACTTCTGCTACAAATTGTGTATACATGTGTGAAATACTTGGGGTGCACTGGAACCAGTTCCAGGTGGACCGTAACCCTACTTTGTAGTGTAACCTGCCTTTCTTGGCTTAAGTTCATTGGAGAAAAAAAAGCCATCTTCTTGCAGCTTCCTACACTCTAAAACCAAAGGTTTTAAGAATGAATTCATTCGCGGTTTCTTCCCAAACCAAAGCCCCATTAGCAGCATATTCTGTGTTCTTAAATGAGGAGGCAACTCATTTACTGAAGCTTGCAATGGCCAACCTGAAAAATTGGATGAACGAAAGACAGGTATGCCATCTGTATTCCACAGCAACGATAAGTCATTTCCAGTGAATCCATGAATGCTTATAGTTGAGAGGATGTCACATCACAAATTAGGTGTGTATTGATGATACTGTCCAAATTTCTATTTGTTAAGCTGTTGTAGAGCTTGTCATCTGAAAGCAATGCCTTGATCTGTTGTTCTATAGGAATGTATATAAAGAAATATCCTTCTTTCATATTATTGCTACTACAGAATGGTTCATGACATGCTTCAGTGTCCTTCTGTTTTGTCTTTTCCAATATACATTTCACAAGATGAGCAATAAAAGTGTATCTGAAAAGGCAAGATTATGCAATAAAATTGGGATAAAAATTTATAATTTGAGCCCTGGATTGTATTTTAAATCTAAATTACTTAACATTTGTCAATTTATAACAAATAAAGTTACAGCACATAGTTCACCAGTAACTACAGTACCTCAAAATTTTCCATTTGAATGCTTTGTAAAATTTATGTTTCGATGATGGTACCGTGTCAGGTAGAAAGGTATTTAACAGTCCAAGAAGGTCTTTCAGAGCTTCGCCAGTTAAGCCATGGCGCAGAACAAAAGATAAAACTAGTAAAAGGCTTTGCATTTTCGTTACATTTGATCCTTGGTATATTGGTTCCTGATTAACATCAATCAAGACCTGTAATCAAAGCATTATTGTCACAATAAGTTCAGCAGCAAAGTATTTTAATAGGCCACACCAATTTGATACTTCAGGAATGGATTTTTCAAAATGTTTAGGGTCAGTCGGTTGGAAAAAATTGAAATAAAAAAAGTATTGTTTACTATTAACATAAATTAAACTGAAAAAACAATTACAGGTCTATCTATAAACCATAGTTTATAATAATGTATAATGTACAACTGAAACAGATTCAATGCACAGTTTTAATACGAGTTTTGGGGGCACAATTTTAGTGGCTCACAAAACCACAATGAAAATTGGTATATAACAGCACAAAGCACACAACAGTTTTGATCATGTAGTGTTAACCGTCGAAACTGCACAAGAGCCGCAATTTCCATGATTGCTTGTTTTTGTTTCAGTCACCACAACAAGTGCAAGTGAGCATGTCTTACGAGCATGTTTTAAATTGCTATAAATCTCTGCTCGACTTCTTATAAGTATTAAACTTACTAAATAAGAAGAACTGGCATTTTAGGCTTGGCCCAAACGTCGAACTTTGATGAGTTGAAAGTTTGACGGTTTTCACACACGTACCAAGCATTAAATTCAACACAACAACATTAAATTCTTCGTTTCACTCAAACACGCATATTAACCATCTCATTATGAATTATAAATTTAGTTTGTCTATTGTGTGTCGTTTAGTGCAGCCTTAATACCAAAATAACCAATTTTCAATCAAAGTAAATAATAGGTACAAATTTTATTTTAGTTTCACAAAAACAGGGTTGGTTGGATCCATGTCCCGAACAAATAAATTGGTCAACCTCGTATCCAGGGTCTTATCTAGCAGAGATAAGACCCTGGGTACGAGGTTGATAAATTGGTGTGGCCTTATAAGTAATATTTGACATTTCACTCCATTAAACGTCATGTTCTAAGGATTTATGGTGAAGGATTTTTCAAGGCCTTCTGGCTAGAATTGAACCTGTGTGATCTAGCTAAGTGCAGTGCTCTGACCAGGAAGGCCGTTGCCGAGAGCCTAGTCACAAGTTCTGTATATATAGTGGTGGTAATACCGGGATACGATTTTGGGTATATTACACGTAATAATTGGCATTCCACTCAATTAAACTACTGTAAATGTTCTAAGGATTTAAACTACACATGTTCTTAGGGTTGCGAAAACTTTAACTTCAAGGCCTTCCAGCTGGAATTGAACCCGCAAATCTTATCCTGGCATTACCACCACTATATATACAGAACTTGTGACTAGGCTCTCGGTAGCGGCCTCTGTGGCTCAGTGGTCAGAGCACTGCACTAAGCATCACAGGTTCAATTCCAGCCAGAATGCCTTGAAGTTGCATTTTTCACAACTGGTCCCGGTCAAAGAATGATATTCAAACACAAAAATATTATAGTAAAAGATAAAAGTTTTTAGTCAAACCTGGTCATTTGCATCATTCACATACTCTTGGGAAAGCAATGATACTTCACTTTCAGCATCAGAACCCTGGTTGAATGAAAATTGGAGAATATTAATATTTAAATCATTTTGATATGCATTTACTTGTAGCAACACATGACAGGCAACACATAGGTCTTATCTCCGCTACACCCCCCGCAATTAAAAGACCCTGATTCAAGCTGGTTGGAGATAAGATGACAACACAATTTGCTTGATGCAATCATACTCACATTTTATCCCAAATATTGCAAGTGTAATGAAAACCTGGATCCAAATTTATATATCCTATACAGAATATGTAACTAAAATTTCCAAAAATAAACTGTACCTGGTCATGCTCAACATTTCTGCCCATCTCTTGAGACAACATGCTTGTCTCACTTTCAGCATCTGAATCCTGGTTAAAAAATAATAACAGTAATAATTTTCTATAAGTTTGAATTATATAGCCATAAATCTTTAAGTACATGGTAACTGTTGAATATCATATGGTAAACTTAAAGAAAAATAAACTGGAAAATAAAAAATACTAACAAACCTCGTCAACATTCCCATCTTCCCCTACTGGGTTAGAGCGCAAGGATGTATCACTTTCTGCATCTGACTTATCTGAGTCCTGAATGAAATTATATGAAGACAAACTTCAAGTACACGTCACAATAAGGTTTTTAATGGCAAAACTACGCCAAGAAAAGGTTTTTGTTAATGTTAAATTAAGGACATACCATATTAACGAAATTGAACATCTTCAAACTCGTTCTCATCAACCATAACTTGCCGTTTACGTTTGTTATGAAGCGTTGACCTGGGAACAGGGATACTAGAATCATATTCATATTGTTTGTAACTGGTTCCTCGTCTTGCCATAGAAGTCTCCAACAGATTATGATGAACATGGAAATCAAATGTGTGCGTTTTAAAGAAATACCAGTGACAAAATGAAAGTTCTCCTCGTGTTTGTTTCAGTGAAATGGCACTCTCGGTAGATACGAGCCCGCAGTCAAACATAACATAATTTAATTACCAGTCTCACGCGCCAAACAATCTTTGGTACTGGGGACGAAATTCCTTCGCGGTTCTTCTCAAAAACCAAGCACAAGAGAAACATACGTGTTTACGATTACCTCTATATTAACGCTTTTAAGCTTTTTACTAAAGATGAAGTACGCTCTTTTTGACTTTATTGAAGAGGAATGTTGCGAGATCGGTGAAAGTCGCTGGATTAGTGGGGAAGATCGAGAATCGTTCGATAACGACAACTGGGTTTCCAACAAGATAGTGACGGTAAAGTGGCCAAATGATTTCTCTTCAAACAAAATTTTGAAGTTATCCATCGATCCAGAACGTGTCCCAACTAAAACCTTTGCTACTCGAGTGGTGAAGTTCAGTGGTACGTGAGTGTATTAAATTGATAACTTGCAAGGAACCTTGAATGATTATATTTAAAATAAATCGTGTTTGGCGCTCTGGCGGCCATGTTTATTTCAGAAAGCATGCAGTATTTAATAACACAACTGAACTCGTATAAAGAAGAATTAACATGGCCTTGATCAGCAGATGATCAAAAGGTCCCTTTATATTATCTAGATATATTTTATAAGCTAATCTTTTATTTTCATTATTTCCTTATGTTTTTAATAGATGAATATGAATCCATCCGAAAATTTACAAAATCGTATGTAGAAACTGGGAGCACACTAACTCCTCACCGTGGGAGAGGCAAGCGTGTTTCTAGGCCAAATTCTAGATATGAACCATATGAAAATTCAGATACTGAAGATACAAGCCCAAAAGAGAAGGTATTAATTTTAGAAAACTTCTTTTGGAGTATCAATTTTGTTAATTAAACTGCAGTATTAATTTAATTAAACTTCTTTTGGAGTATTAATTTTAGAATATCCAGCCACTATTTCCACATGACAATAAAAAGCGAGAAAGTCTTAAATAGATTTTGTAACTTAAACTGATCTGGTGTGCCAAGATCTAAAGTTTTATCCATATAATATCTTATGTCGCATCCTGTAATTCTCATTAATATTTTTCTGCTTGTATAATATATGGGGCTTCGGTGGTGTAGTGATCAGGGCCACTGCCTCCCACCTCTGAGGTCAAGAGTTCGAATCCTGTGCTCGGACATTTGATCGCACGTGGAAAGAGTTGGTCAACACTCTGCCGAAAGGTTTTCTCCGGGTTCTCCGGTTTCCTCCCACAGGGAAGTTGACAGGGCGGGTTAGGATAAATAGTTAGGAAAACTAATGATGATAAAAACAGTAAAAATAAATAGCTAAGGTTAATTGATTGGGGTACTGGGTGGGTACTAGGTACTGAAGGTAATAGAATAAATTGTCGATGTTGTAAAGCGCATTTGATCATATACACATGCTAATTTGCGCTATATAAATAGTAAACATTATTATTATTATATGTAGATTTCCATATTTCGCTTAACCCGTTGTAGGATGTAGTCTGAGAGCCGAAAAATCCTATCGATAAAAACTTTTATCAGTGAACGCTTGTTTTATGTATTATGTATAAACCTGATATCAGCTTGTATATTTTTTCATAAAAAATAATTATTGAATTTCGTTTTCACATAATATCTTGTGTAATCAAGCCTGGCCTCGGTTTCTGTTATCCACTTCAGCTTTGGTAGATAACACAAGCATTGGCATTGATAACACACGATATTATCAAACAGCATTTTATTCTCACAGAATTGGCAGTTTACCACTGTTTTTTTACTAGACAAAACATGTACCGGGGTTTGGGAAAAAAAATCGTATTTTTGACGGGTGATAGAAATTTGAGTCATAAAAAATACGGGGTTTGCAAAAGTTTTAATTTTAATATTAACAGTCGTGTCAGCCATGTAAAATAATATCCTAGGAACATACTCAAGTACTGACAAGTATATTAAAATCAACATTCACATTTTGACAAAAATGTTCCTTTTAACTTCGTTCTGAAATTCGCCAGTTCGTTGCGAAGTTCACATGAAAATTGAAAATTCACAAGCCGGTTTGTAAACAAAGCCTCTGATGATTGGTTCCTGAAATAGAAGAAGCCAATCAAATGCTTAGTTTTATTATACAAGCCGGAAGGCGGAAGTGAATACTATTACAAACATGAATTAAATTTCGAAACGTTTTTGTCAAAACACTTAAAAGTTTATACGTGAAATCGAAGTTAGAACTGTTAGGACTGCTAACAGTTGTTTCCATTCAACAGTTTGAACATATAAATATAAAAGCGAAATGTCAACACTATATTAAAACGACTAGTGTTCAGTCTGAAATTTACAAAGTTTAGAATTAATACAATGCGACAAAGCGTTTATTTGGACAGACAATCGTCACCCGTTTCTTCACTTGCACTGCCACTGATGTTGTCTTTCGTTTCTTCAACGTCTGAACTGCTTTGGCATTCAAAACCTTTGAAAGTACTGATCTTATTGGCCATTTTTTCGAGACTTACATCTACTAAATCGACCATTGTTTCTCCAAAAAAATCTGCGCGTCTCAAGAAAAGGAGTGCATTGTAATGCGATACAGGTTTCAACGAGTCGAGAACAGAAACATCTGCTTAATTTTTCTGTAACGCCGCTTTAACTGTAATTTCCTGAATTTTGTGTTTTTGTCCTTTACTTAGCTTAGTATTAATAACCTCACATTTAGAGTCCCGAAGATCCCCATCATTACGACAAAATGCAGTCACAAGATCGAGAATTCTCTGCATATCGTTCTCTTGCTTTCGAACTTTGTTCTTGTAAATATTGTCGGCTTTGCGCTTCCGCTTTCGATAGGATTCGGCACTGGTTACAGAGAACTTGTGTCTTGCGGCAATGGCAGTATGGGTCGTTTCAATGTCCGATTTAATTTTGTTCAGTTCTTCCACAAAATTGTCAATTTCTTCGGATACGTTTTTGTGATAATTGTATTGTTCAGAAGCCCATATCTTCAGATTGTTCGAGTTTGACTGAAATAGCTGTGACTGACGAACTTGGTTTTCTTTCAAAATATCGTTGCACTTCTTAATCCATTTTTCTATTTTCTTGTCGGCAGACCGACAAGAGGTGACGTCTTGCGGCTTCGAGGTTACGGGAACACTTCTCAATTTTGCAATGCAGTTTCGTTCAGTGTCCATGTTTCCGACACGCTGAACAGATTCTCGTATCGCATCAGTCTGCTGTTTTGTTGACCATCGAATCCTCCGTTCCTTAAGCCAATAACCGTCAAAATTTGAACCAAGATGGCGGTGTGCTGCATTATATACACCTGGAATGATGGCATTAAAGAACTTTGTTCGTTCAAAGCGAGCACAGGGAATGAGAAATCGATCCCAGGGATGTTTGTCGAGGTCAGAATCAGACGTAGGAAGATCAGCAGTTAATCCCGCCGCAGTAAAGGTCAAGACCGTTTGTTTCTTTGCCTCACTTACATTCAGCACGCTTCCAGGTGGATGTTGTATCTGAATTTTCATCTTGGCAAATTCAAGAGTCAATTTTCGCCTATGACCCGGTAATTGAATTCCCACGAATTTCTGCAGTTCTTCCTCAGACATCGTTTGTACGGTCTCTAAATCATCATAACCAGCGCTTTTGAAACTTTCATAGTATTGAGACAAGTTAAGTTTATCTAAAAATTTAAATAGTGCATTATCCTGGGGATTATCAACGACAATTGCGGCCAGGACTCAGACTCTTTGTCTCTTTCAAAATACGATTTTCCGTTGCTAGGTTACTGGAATGAAATGTCTCAACAGGAAGTGCGAGATCCTTTCGATTTCGAGCTATAAAAAATGAAGTCGGTTCACCAATAGTGTACAAGAAGGCAAGATTTTTACGGGCTTTTTTTGTAAAATTGCTGTAAAATCCGAACGTTCAGTATGACATATACCTCGCATGCAGTTCACGTGCGTCAAAGGTTAGATAATATTTTTATTTAATACAATCAAAATACCAACACCTTCCCACTTCCGCTTCTGCGAGCCAAGCCGAAGTAGGAAGGTTCTTGTATTTTGACTGTAAAAATGCTGGGCTAGCGAAGAAATCGAGACAATTCACAATGCTTTCCAGATCAAGAACAGCACTAAACATTTTTATAGGAAACAGTTTGTCACCTAAATTATTTTTTAAACTTTTGGGAGGAAAGAACACGCGTGTACTATCTTCAGAATTTATTAGCTCTCAAAGATACCTTGCAAATATTAATAAAAGAGCTGATGCCGACGGGGAAAACCGAGGGGAAAACCATACACCTGACGTTTTAACTAGAAGGTCAAGAATAAACGCCGTAGTTTTGGGCGGTTTAGTGGGATCAGTTTATGGGATATTGACCAACATTAACGGAACTGCATTCTGTGTTAGTGACGACGAATGCAAGATCCCCAAGAAAAGCGAAGTGAGAGAAAGGTCTCTAGTTTATACAACGGCCACTGACGACAACGGTGGCTACCTTTGACGATCTCTCAAAAACCTAAGTATCGCCGGAAACTTACAACATCTGGCAAATGATTTATGGCAGCTAGAAAATGGCAAGGGCTCAAGCAATGCATCAAAACGTACAAGAGGTGGTAAAATTCGCGGACTTTTAGAACTACTTAAGGCGCTTATTGCCGCAGAAGAGCCCTTGTCTTTCGCTGAAGCGTACGAAATTTATGATGGGTATCAAGCATTTTCACGCCAATTAACAGCTGGAAAGGTAAAGTTCCGCGACCATTTGCTTCACCCTGTTCACGGTTTGAGAATATACATACTCTTTAAACCCGCTGTCGAGCATCTCGTTTGTTTGAGACCCGACTTACCGGCAAATATAGAGCCACTTCTGACATGGCTGTTCAACAGCGAATCGTATGAAGGATCGGGTACCAAATCACGACTTGGATTAGGAAGTGCAGCATTTCAGTTAAACGCTTCAAACACCCCGGAAATTCTAAATTCTATGGATACTGAATGGGATCGGAAATGCGCTCGCGTGCTTTTAAGCACAAATAGAACAAATGAAGAGATTGAGAACCTGGGGATTGATGCCTGTAAAACTCGTTGTGCCGCAGAGGCGGTAAAAACAGGAGTCGAAGCGTTGGGGAACGCCGTGAAAATGGCAGAAAGCGAGGTGAAAGTCCACATATTCGAAAAAATAAAATCCTCGCGAGAAAGGGTTCAGAGGCTCACTGATCTTCGAAGGAAAAACGCAGATACGTGCAGGTCAGCGCTTCGCCTTTCAGAAATTGACCAGATGATAGTAAAAGAAGAAGAGAATGTTAAAAACAAAGAAGAGCTATTAACGAATGACGAAAATAGTGGTAGATTTCGAGCTATGTGCAAGCGAATGGCACAATCGTCAATAGAAAAGGACAGAGTAAAACGAAGACGTAGTGGTGGAGGTGCTCCAGAGAAAATTGACAAAGAATGCGAGGAATTTATTGCCAAGGCTATAGAATCAAAAGCCACATATCACGGACGGAGACAAGATGCGGTCATGTATACGAATAGACGCGTGAAAGGACGAGATCTTCTTGATATTGCAAATTTTCATCTTGCTGCGAGGAACAAAACGCCTATAAAATCTGCAATTACTGCTTGGAACCGGTCAAAACCACGAAATTTACGAAGCCTGCAGAGCAAACGTCACAAGGGGAGTGGTCTTTTTTTGGTCTTTTTTGTACAAAAAAGCCGCCAAAAGCCGAGGACGAAAACAATGAAAATACGCATTACCAACGTGCACACGTCAAAGGTATTCAGCACTCGTTCTTTGGATCACCCACAGCAAACAGTAGACCGTTTTGTTTCATTCGCTCAATGGACGACAAAGCGTACTTGCGCCCTGGCACGTCTGAAGGTTTCTCAAAGGTTAGGAACTCGCGAATACTGACTGTATCAGCTTCAGATCGCGCCAGAAAGCTGCCCAAATACGACTGGCCAGAACGATTAGTATATGTGACACCATCAACTCCCAGAGTTTTCACAAAAAAAACAGTGTGTATAAATGATGAAGAGAAACTGGTAATGGACACTGATCGTCATTTTGTTGTAATACGTCCAAAGGCAATCGTTGACTCTTCTGGAACTACGTGGGCCAATGAAACACAGCGCATGCGTTTGCAATTTCCGGACGATTTCGAAGTTGACCCAGTTATTGTGGAATCTCCTGTATACAGCAAAGGTTTTCGAACACTTTGCGCAGCGTTACGCGATGACATATATTTATTCAGCGATATGACTGAAAAAGACGATATTCTGAAGGTTGGACTTCTTAAGGTTGATGACAAGTACAGAGCGTATGAAAACAGAAGAATTGACCATCTAGAAGCTCGAAGAGAAAAGGCAGTTTTAGAGTGGCAGGTTGCCAGCTTGGATGACAAAACATCCGACTTTGAAATTACAAAAGGTCAGAAGCTTGTGTCTGATTGTCGCTTGCTGGTCAAAGACGCACAAAAAATTTAAAAAAAATGCTCACCAGGATGGCCAATGTGGCAAGAATACGAAAAACTTCTAATGAGGTGTCAAGACATTTTCAGTTTTGTGAGTGACCTGAAGTTACCTGCAGTACGACCTAAATGGGCAGACCTAACAGATGCTGGCCCAGGTGTTGGGATTAGTAACTTAGAAGTGCGTTTCAGAGATGCAGAGTTTGCAAGAGTGCATTGCAGCGATTATCGGGTGAGAGTACACAGATCGAGAGGTGACAGTGGCCAGAATGAGGCAGAGAGAACAAACTCTGCAATTGGTGACAGTATAGTTGATGGCGGAACCATAGATTGGAATTTTCATAAAAAAATCGATCATCTGACTGATCAACAGGTGGAGGGTCTCAGTCTAGACCAATATGAAAGATACGAAAAACAAAGAATGCAGAAGAATGCTTGGTACGTGTGTGAAATAGTAAAAGAAAGAATAGATGATGCTCCAGCTCTTGGCACCTTTCTTGTTGGTCTTTTGGCAGAGAAAAATGAACAAAATAATTTCTTTTTTAACAAAGAATTCCTAAACACTTACTTGACATCGTCTACTAGCAAAAAGGATGAAGTACTGGGTTCAAATTACGTGAAGAAGATCCATACTTTTTTCGACGAACACTACAAAGTAGGTGAACTGTTCATGGAGTTTGTTTTTCATTCGTGTGAATCCTCTACTGGCAAGATATGTGACCATTGCTCTAAACGAACCAGAATTACACCATTCGCGGTTTCGCCCATTCTTCAACCTATTCCTGACAGAGAAAACCCTTTCCATTTCAAAGATGTTTTTGATACACCAATTGAGAAGGAGGGAAAGCGTAGAGATCCTGATGATTGGCAACCTCGTGCAAATATTAAACGATTATGGGACAAAGGTGATCTCAGGAGTAAGTCAGAAGTTGAGACATTTTCTGAAAAGTTTTCAGTTGATGCTAGTCTCGTACAAAAATATGTAAACCATTTGGATGAGCTGGAGAAAACGTCTGGTATTAGAAAGAGAGAAAGAGCACGTATCAAGCAACAGAACACGAAGAAGACGGTAAATGATTATGACTGGAAAGAATTGGTGCAGTCACAAGGAATCAAAAAACTTGTTGTCAGAGACTTAGACAAATATTTAACTTACCATCACTTATCCACTTCCGGCAAAAAGGCACAGAAGATTTCTAGGATTGTGGCTCATGTTCTTAGACAAGACATGGATACTGAGGAAAGCAGTGATTCAGACTCGGAAAGCAGTGATGCCAAAACAGAGTGTTCAGATGATGAAAACGGTGAACCGAGTGATGTCAGTGATGTTGAAAGAGAGGAAGATGGAGATGGGAATCAACAGAGTACAGACACAGATGTTGTGCTTGCTTCTGTTTTCCCAAGCAGTTCAACCTGTCATCTGACTGAAGAAGACCCGTTGTGGAAAATGTTCCAATCAGATTCGGAATCAGAAACAGAGTTTGAGGGTTTTGTTATATAGAAACTGTCCATATATATAGTGCTTGAAAGTTGCAAACAGATTTTTATATTAAATATGCTTTATATAAATGTTAATATATTTAATACTATTAACACATTCTTGTTTCGTATTATTAAAACTATAAACTAGAGACCAATACATATCATTTTATTTTAAAATTTATAATTTAAATTTCTACGGGGTATGAAAAAAAATGCCTGAAGTCATACGGGGGGGGTTGAAATTTTTGAGACATGATACTGCGGGGTTTGAAAAAAAATGAAAAACTGTTCCCATGATTTGCCAACCCGGTATTCCCTATAATAAATGAACGGTCCCTTACTTATATATTTGCCAATATTGCCAATATTTGCCAATATATTTGGCAATTATTTTTATTACCAAATTAACAGTAATAACAATTTCAGGTAATATAATAACTGTATATATATATATATATATATATATATATATATATATACAGTATTATATTACCTGAAATTGTTATTACTGTTAATTTGGTAATAAAAATAATTGCCCAGCAAATAATTCTCAGGAATGCCATATTAAAACACATGATTGAACATTTTAAGAAAATTTATTTAAATCAACGTTTCATCACTTATAACCAGTAACATCTTCAGAGTAACTAATTGTATAAAAAAATCTATATTTTTTGAACAGGTGGTAAGAACTCTATTTTGGTTTACAAAGTTTTAATGTTTATGCCAAGTGTTAGTTAATCTGTCACAATGCAATATATAATGATTTATTAAATAAATGGCGAGAACCTACGTGTATATAGGCTCTGTAAGGTTTGTGTTTTAAGATAGGAATCTACTTCTTGAAGGGGTGTCCTTTTGGATTTAATTGCTCATTTATTAAAAAGCTTGCTATTTTTAAGTTGGAATGAAACAACTTTGACTAGGGGTGCACTAGATAGTGTTTTTTAATATACAGCTGGATACCGGATTTGACAATATCCGGCCGATCATACCAGCTATTTTTTTATAAAAGGCTCAGTCCTTTAAATCCGTTTAAGAAGATAATTAACCATAACCAACAATACTGGAACAGTAAACAAGCTCAATATTGCTGTTTTGTTGTATTGATGTCTATTTTTATTATATTTGAATTAACACAAATTTAATACGCCTTGGAAAACTGGTTAAAAACAATTTATGCTGCCGGATAATAGAAAATATCAGGCCGGATTCCAGATAGTGAGATTATCCACTATCAGGCCAGGTACTAAATCCGGTGCACCCCTAACTTTGACTTTGGATGAAAAATAGGAAACCAACCCTAAAACTTATCATGAACACTTTATTCTGTATAGAGAAAACTGAGTTGCAGTGAAGAGGATTGTAATGATGCCGACGTATTTAGCAACGATGAATCTATGGACAATGGTGTAAGTTCAAATAATTACTGCATTGATAAATAATTGTGCAGTATAGTATATATTACTTGAAAATATTTTTATATCTCAGTTGCATTTTTGTGTCTGATGATGTAGTCATCATACACTAAGTTATCCAATCTTGTATGTTTGTGAGATGTTAGATTGTGGTACTACGTCACAACTGAACATGTTACAGAAAACAGCAAACGTTTGCCAAGATCATTTGTTGCATGGCCGCCATTGTTGTTTGTGATAGTCTAACATTATTTTGGTCAGGTGCTACTTTCACTCAATCGGTTCATGTGGTTTAATAGTGGTACTGTCAAGTAAATTTGTCTTTAAGATTTAACCAAGGTAATTGTTGTATATCAAAATCTAGTATTGAACCTTGTTTATCAGAACCATTTGCAACTTTTGTTGCAAATGACCGACTTCACCAACAGTCTCACATTATTTTGGTCAGTTAAAATCAAACTAAACGAAGTCACTGTCGACAAACTTACTGAACAGACTGCAGAAAGCCAGTCAAAATTATAAACATCTAGACAGTTCATTGTTGTGCAGTTAAATTTAAATACTAAACATTGGCCTTAATTATGGGAATTACAATTGAAAATCTAATCAACCAAAATTTGGACATACAACCAAAATCTGGACAGTTTTACTTTTTATGCTTTTCTCAAATCTTGCAACATCCAGCGTGTTTGGATCAACACAGATATTCTGTAAAGTAATTGCAATGTAGCTAGTAGCCTCGATAATATATAATTACGCTGTTATCTTGATAATATATTTATTTCATGCCTGTAGAAAAAGAAATATTTCGTTTTGGCAAATAAAAATTTCAGTTTGGATCTGGTGGTTGCCAGGGTCCACTGACGGTCCGTCGGTCTTCCTACATCATTTGTACTCTGTCGAGATGAATTTTTCAGTTTGATCAAGACAAATTTAGTCTTGGTTCAGCACACCTAGGAGGCTTTTCTACAGGCATGATTTATTTACAATAACCATGCTTCTATTTTTGTTTCATATTTTAAGCTGCATTGTTCAGTTAATTGTCTCATCTTATGTCTTATGTCTCATGTCATCAGACACATGTAGGCGTTGCGTACCTATTTTTTAATTAGATTTCTTTTAAACCTTCATACCCTTTTTGTAGCAGTTTGTTTAGATAAACAAATAAATGTTAAACATTGTTTTCGTGATATTAAATTATCATGATCAATGGGAGATTTTTCTAACTTTTATCTTTACTTTAATTTTTGTTTTTAAGTCTTCCAATGATTTGGGTGAAGGAAATGCTAAGTTGAAAGAAGAAAATTGCTTGTTAAAAAAGCAATTAAAGGAAAGGGAATGTGAAGTAAAACATTTGGAAAATGTGATAAGAAATATGAAAGGTTTGTAAAATATTGCCTATAAATCACTGAAATGAACAATGTACAGTATACCACATCCCCACTGGGATACCTGGGTTCAAAGATGAAAGATTTAGTATCCCTCTGAGTATCCAGTATCCCACTTTTGGATATTAGTTACCATGATTTTCAGTATCCCACCTAATTGTCAATGTGACTGTACATCACATCTAGCCCATTCACCATCTAAGCTTATTGCAAGACCAAATATGAAGTGAAGCTATCGCCTGCTTTGTTGACTGATATACAGTAAAACCCACCAATAGGCAACAAGTTAACCTCATACCCAGTCAGTGCTTGTACCTAAGGTCTTCCCTCAATGGCAACTCATGCTAACAAAGCTATTGGGAGACGACATGGGGCATTTAAAACTATCCCAATTTTTGTATCCCAATTTTTGAATTGGTATCCCATCGGGATACAAGTAAAACAGAAGTTATTACCCAAAACAAATTTTGGTATCCTGTGGATATTTGGGTACCACAAATTTCATACCCTGTTACATTACTGTTATTTGAACAATATTTACAATATTATGAATGCTTAAAATACTTTTAGATATGCCTGTGCTTCACGATGTAGCCATGCAGCTCAAAAGACAACTGAATAATATAAATATGGCATCTAAACACACCCAGCCTGAAGAAAAACCATCTCGGTTACCACAGGACAGCCGGTTGATCAAAAAGAAATTGGCAACCACAGTTTATTCCTCTGAAGCTGAAAGTGAATCT
Organism: Paragorgia papillata; assembly: GCA_035771165.1. Lineage (NCBI taxonomy): Eukaryota > Metazoa > Cnidaria > Anthozoa > Scleralcyonacea > Coralliidae > Paragorgia > Paragorgia papillata. Next base: position 152,128 of record JAWNZC010000107.1, on the reverse strand, counting down.
ACTAGTGTGCCAACATCATCTACATCATCAGATGCAGAAACAAGTGAATATGTGAGTAAATTACCAGTACCCTATTCTTATAACCTTTGTATTGTTGGCACAGACATTGTTGAAGAGATGTGCTGTATTTGACAAGTTAAATTTGGATGCTTGCACGAGCAATCGCCCACCCACACTTTTACACAAAATGTTTGTCCACAAGACTATTTTCAAATTTTAACACACCTTTTGCAGTAGTGAATTCACAGAGGGCTAGCATCCATACACCTCCTTTTGGTGAAAATTATAGTCCAAGTGGGGTGGGTGCTTAACTGGTCAAATACGGTATGCATTCTTAGAATGCATATAAAAAATGTATAGCTTTATAGTAGGCTCCTTTTTTGTTTGCTACTACCCGAAGGTAGGGTGGGTGTAAATCCTATCCATGGACAAAGTTCACTTACCCCAGCAAGCTGTTTATAAATAATAAATGTAATAATATTATGACAAACGAGCAAAAGGTGGCGAACTGTCAATTCTGTTATGTGCTGATGTTTTGTGACATTACAATTAGGGTGTATGCTTACATCAAGTTATAGAAACACAGCTTTCAGACAATCAGTGCGTGCATTTTTAATTTGTTATTTCATAAACCAGTATGTTAATTTTTATATAATAATGTTCTATCTCATAGGTAACAATTTGTCGTCATGTCCAAATTACCAAAAAACACTGGGCCACACTAAAAAGCAAGGGTAATCTGAAAGATTATGTTTATACTCTGATGTCAATGCTATGGAGCAGAGATTTTATGGCAAAGCATTCAATTTCTGGGAAAGGATCTAACGCATTTAAAGCAAAACAGGCTAAACCGCAGCTTGATCCAGAAAAAGTACAAAGCATTTGTGGTAAGTTTTATGTTATGTTTGTAATGTATTATTACGAGAGTATTTATATACCACATTCACCATTCGTGATTCGCCTGTTAAAGAAAAATGATTATACTAGGTATATAATTATTTTTTATTTTAAAGTTACAGCAGATGGTAGGTCGAGTTAGCATACAACTGTATATGCTAAGTATAAAACCATGCTATTATCCATAGAATGATTTTATTTATTTATTTATTACATTCTTAGAATATGCTGCGAAAAAATTTGGTTGCAAGGATGCTGACGTAAAGAAAATAATGACTGCAAAAACCAATAACATTGCAAAAGTTTTACTTGCCCAAGAAAAATTTAGTAGTACCAAATCAACTGACTAGATTGACATTTTTTTACCTATGAAACGAAAATTAAGTTTATCTCATTTGAAATAACTCTTAAAAATTAATAATGAAGAATATCAATTTATAGCTCTTTCATACTTCACTTGTCTGATATTGAAATGAGATGATCTGTCTATGACGTAACAAACAAATTATAACTATTGGAAAATCATGTGTATATCTTTACAATTATTAACCAAAATCACTTGTAACCTCACATGTTGCCACAGATTATGAAAGTAGACAATAAAATCAAGTTTCAAGTGATTTTGTTTAATAATCTTAAATACTGTATATGCATGATTGTCCAATATGTTTATAAGTCAAATATTGAAAAGCTGTAAATTTATATTCATTATTATTTCAAAAAAGATAAACCTAATTTTTAAAAATATATTAAATTATGACATATTAAAATGTTCATTATTAATACTCTTAAACTAATTTGCTTGTAACTTCAGTTCATGTAAATGCTATATTAGATTTTAATATTATTCTTGAGACTTTAACTTTTTAAATATTGTTAATCTACTTTAGTTTATTGTAAATAGCTAAGAGCATCAGCGATGTGTTGTATATAGATATATCTATTAAAAGTTTAATTGCTATTTTATTAAAGTTTAATGTACTGCATGTATGAATTATATAGAATTTTATACCATGTTAAGTAACATTCTATAGAATCTTATAGAATATTCTTTAGAATATTCTGAAGAATATTCTATAATATTCTTTAGAATCTTACAGAATATTCTTTAGAATCTTATAGAATATTCTTTAGAATCTTATAGAATATTCCTAAGAATATTCTATAGAATTTGTCCCAAAATCCAAAAGAACATTCTATAGAATATTCTATTGAATTTTGCTATAGAATACTCTATAGAATAATTTCGTAAGGGCAGGGGGGTGCCAAGAAACATATTTAGAATACTTCAACTACAGTATACTGTACAGGCAGTACAAAAATGTTTTACATTGATATTTGCCTAGGTATATGCTGTACCATATTCTTGACCCACAATGACTCTCTATTTTGAATTATTATAAAGAAGTGTGTCACTCACTGTCAGGACTGCTGACAATCTCTGTCAAACAAATCCTTCACCAGTCAATATTAAGAATAAATCAACTTGAAGCAGATTGTTGTTATTGTGAAAGCAAAATAATTGCATGGCACAATACCAAAGATCCGCAGTATTTTTCTACTGACAAGCATATTTAACTAGAGTAGAACCAGATATGAGTTATCTGACATTTCGCCTTCGAACATTTGTTATAAATACACCATACGGCCTTCTAGTCAGAAACTATTTTGTAAAAAAATTACAACCCGAGTAAACTGAACAGTTTCTGAGCGATCACGAAGTAGTGCCGTACAACTATCGTACTTCTTTACTGCACAATCGAACTACGACCAGTACCTCAGTTGCAAGTCCCCGCCATTTTGTTTCTTTTTTGGAGGAAAACCGCTGTGCGCAATGCATGGCGACCTTCGGCGATTCCGAGGGCATTTGTGGCAAGCGTGAGAAATATTTGCTGAAGAGTCTCTGCATATTTATTTCAAGAGGTTGCCTGTTGAGGTTCACAACTTCAATACCTTGCTTGACATCCTAGGTGAAATGTTTACTTTCAGATCTGATGATAAAGGAAACTCAGCAAAGCTCGACCGTATCATTGGAAAAGTTAATCTGAAGGAAGGCTGTAATGTTATCCTATTGTATAACATTAATGATCAGCTAAGAAATGGTTCAACTGGAGGAGTGTTGTGCAAGGTTGAGGAAGACCATTTTTTGGTTGACTTCCCAAAAGTTGGCAAACACAAGATTACTCGGCAAACATGGTATTCGCATAAGGTAGCTGGTACAATATTGGGCAGCTGCACACAATTTCCAATCGCACCATGCTATGCCATTACTGAGCACAAGTCACAAGGGATGACACTTGACAGTGCTATAGTACATTGTGCATCTGAATTTGTGTCTGGGCAGACATATGTGGCCTTATCGAGAGTGAAGAAAGAAGACAACTGCAGGTTATTGGCTTTAGGCAGTCCTTTCTCCTACCTTTGCCAGAGAAGTTGTTGATGTTCAACCCATCCCATTGTGAAAGCCCACTCGAAGATAAAAGTTGCTGTATTAACCAGTCACTGGATGAATTTGAAGAGGTATATATTTCTTTAGATGAAATGCCTAACAAAGTGTCAACACTTCCCGAGGCCTTCAGCCATCAGGATTTCTTGAAATATTTTCTTTCTGACCATGATGATCCTTTATCAAAGTCAATCAATGATGAAGTCAATGTCTGTCTTTGCAACTTGGATAACTTTAAGCTGCTAATCAACATTCTCTGGTGTAGAATTTTCTTTCTTTTTAAAGAGGTCTTGCTAGAGAACATGGATAGTATGAATATTACCATCAAAAATTTTTGTGATGCCACTGGTAAAGTCAATGAAATTTTCGTATCAAGCGAGTATAGAAGAGATCTGGCAACAGCATTTGGCAAAGAGAACTGGCATGGTGTCACTGGTGGCCAACAAGCTCTTGGTGCACAAATGGTCCTTCAATTGTTTCAGCTCTTTATCAACAAAGTTGCTGAACACATCAGGCTGAGTGAGGTAAGTGAACCTGTTCACTTCTCTGTTGAAAAAATGTGTTCTGGTGGTAAAGGCAAGATACGCTACATTGGTGGATGGGCTGTGAGAAAGGTTTTCAAGTCCTGTAGAAGATATGTTATGAACAACAGATTTTCCAACTATGCATGGTGTTAGGACGAAACTAATGAGAGATGAGGAAGATCGATCTGTTGGAATCATCATCAGTGATTGCTGCATTCCAGAGCATATCAGGAAGCACATCATCTCCTGAGACCCTCAATGTAACTGAGGCCAAGCAGTATTGTGGAAGAGGAAAAAAAATTTCCTTCAGTTGGAGCAGGAAAGAGTAGATCAGATCAACCAATATAGGCTCTTACATGAAAGGGAAAATATGGTGGAAGTGGCTTTGATCACTATGACCAGTAACGAAGAGCTACAGTCCAACTTCAGACCGCTGTTCCAAACTGACAAGGAAGAAGATAAGGTAGTGATATAAAAGTAGTGTTCTGTACTTGTAGGCACGGTTAAAATACAAATCTAAATGTATCTCAGTTGGTTATTGTAAAGGTGAAATACGGAACAAATGTTTCTAACATTTCCCTCCGACAAAGGTCAAAAGGCCTTAGCCTGAAATGTTAGAGGAAGAGTTCTTCATCCATTATCGAAACCCTGCAAAGTGTGTTGGTAAGCAATAAACCAACACCTTAGGCCAAGAGTTTTTATTTGCATTTTTATGTATTTGGATATCAAATGAAACCATTTTTCAAATGTTTGATCTAGCTTCTAGACCTCTGTCTTCGTAATGATTTTCTTTGTTTTCACAATTTCTTATAAATTAGCGAGTTGGAAAAAGTCTTTTAGTTATCAGTTTACATGTACATTTATTATGTACACTTAATGTACATGTAAAATATCTTTTTATCTGGTTATTATAATTATAGATGTTAATTCAGGAACTCTTGAATGATGTGACCACAAGATATGTCAGGATGGGGGCTGACCAATTTATCAAGGATTTTAGAAGAGATTTTAAGATAAAGAAGGCAGCAGCACACAGAAAAGCAGTTATGCAGAAAAAAGAAAAGGCAAATGAAAAGAAGAGAAAAGTTCCACTATCCCAGATTGAACAAGACACAAGTCCTGGAAAGAGAACTACACATGCTCGGTTACTTGCTTTCCTTGCAGAATTTAAAGAGGCAGGTTTAGTGAATGTTTACAATAAACAAGAGTTGAAAAAATATTTGCATTAGTTACAATGTTCCGGTACCTTCGAACTGCGTGAAAAGAAAACTCGCCAGTGAACTTGCAAGGGCAATCAACCAAAACAACTATATTCCATCACATGAATTGTTGAACAATTATCGTGTTGAAATGGATAATGGTGGAGATAGACCTAGCCTGCGTGGCAGGCGTTCTGCTTGCGGGCGGGAGTTTGCGGGTGGGTGAAAGGAACACCTGCCGTAATTCTATTCATAAAAGCGTTTCGCCCCCTTAAATATGATTGATGTTTTTAATTACCACCTGTTCGCGTTAGCCAATCATTCTTCGCCCTATTAATTAGCATTAAAGCGTGTTCGCGGCATTTCAATGTTTCCCGCAAAAAGGATATAAACATGAGCACTTTTAAAGTTACTCCTACAAAGAAAGTATCGTCGAAACCTGGAAGAAAGCCATCAATCGCTGTTCCAAACGACTATTGTCGCATTTGTCAGTGCTCGTTTAAAGAAAAAAAAGTCGTTTCTTTCAAGTTTGACACGGAGGACAACGTAGACGGTGCGAGAATCGTGTTGGCATCTATTTGTTTTTCGGTCTATGGAATTAAACCCAAACGCAGTTCAAGTTTATCAAATCGAGTCTGCAAAACTTGCGGGAGAAAAATACGGAATCTCGGCGGGTTTTTCCGGGAACTAAATGAATCCGTTAATAAGGTGCACCTGCAGTTTTCCACAACGTCAGCGGAGAATTCTGATGGCGATCGCTTCAAGCGACTTTTGCCGAGTTCCATATCTTCGCCAGACAGAAGCCCTGTCCAGCGCAAGCAGCTAAAATCAGGAGAAAGTCGACAAAGAAAAAAATTAACATTCGACAGAGCGCAGTATATAACAAACAAACAACGCGAAATAGATGAAGAATTTTCTTTACTGAATATCGAAGAGTTCGCTGATTCTACAGAGACAAAAATAAAATCTTGTTGACAAGACCGAGTGGGGTGATATTGCGAACAATACAGGACAGACTTGTGTCGCTTATTGTAAAAAATCTCGCCCTTGAACAATGGAAAGCAGTCGCGAACGCTGTCATGAGACATGAGGAAATATTATCGGAGCTCGTTCCTGCAGTGTCGAGAAAAGTTTCAGCAGAATTTAAAAACTTCAGTAAGTCTGAATCAGTTTTAAAAGGCACCGACCCTCAGCAGCTGGAAGCATTTTCAAGTAAACTTGTGTTGCAAGAGGCCTCATCAGACCTTCCAATTTGGAATGCTTGTATTCGTGGTGCTTGCGGAGTTAAAATCGATGAGTCTGCAGGAAAAGCAGCGAACGCAATAGTTCTCGCCACTTCGGTTGCAGCACGAGCAAGAAACCAGACAATGTCTGCGCTTGCCTACCGTATTTCTGTTGTTTTGTACCACGGCGGTCTAAGTTATGAGGACACTATTCGTCTTCATCGGCTTGGTGTTTGTATGTCTCCGGAAAGCACTATTTCTTTGCAGCAGAAAATGGGAAAGATCCATGACGCTAAGGTATTTATGTGGAAAAAGGAGTTGGAAGAAAGTTGCTTACCTTTCAAGTTGATGGAAGAAATCAAGCAGCATCAACTGCCTGACTTGCAAGCGGACGATATGGTCATAGAAAGGACAGTTTACATGGGGAAATCAAATGTTAACGATTGTACATGCCCGCGCTACTTCAACGGAGAAGCATACAAGCACGTCATCAAAGAATTGAATGACATCGAGAGCAAATCTCCAATCAAATATCCTGGAGAACACTACAGTGAAGAAGTATTCAATGACGCTATGTGCAAGATATCACGGGAAAAAATTCCTAGTTACAAGTAAGTACAGTTGTTTGTCTATTACTTTGTGAAACAAAGTGATTTTACACACTTTACAATATTTTGTCGAAATTAATCTGAGTTAAATGTCTTTTGTTTGATGTTTTTCTTTCATTATATGGTGGTTTTAGATAGCTAGTATGACAGGCAGACTCGTGGAAATATTAATCACGATACGCGACCATTATTTTCTCAAAAAAACCCAACATACTTCCATTTGCAAGCGACCGTTAGGCGAGCGATTTTTTTCATGTTTGTTTACGTTTGAAAGTTGAAAGTTTCACCAGAAAACGTTGAACGTTTAAAAACAAATCAATCAACTTGCGGCGTCATTTTGACGGGTTTCTTTGAACTGACGACGCAAGTTGATTTATTTGTTTTTAAATGTTCAACGTTTTCGTGTGAAACGTGCAACTTTCAAACGTAAAGAAACATGAAAAAAATCGCTCGCCTAACGGTCGCTTGCAAATGGCAGTAAGCTTATTGTTCTTTTTTATTGTTCTTTTTTGTCTGATTTTTTTGTGATTTTTCAATATTTTTCTTTTTAGCTATATTTTAGCATGAGTTTTTTCATGATAATAATATACATGAAAAAATTTCTCAATTGTGATTGGTTGAGAGCAGTGCAGTTTTGAGGAAATACAGTGCAGAAAAAAGGAAATACAGTACAAATTTTTTTTTTTAAATTTGTACAAAAATCATTTTTGACTAGAAAAAAAGCTCTTCCTGTTAAAATTTTTCATGTATGTTATTTGCACAAAGCAGTTTCATTGGAAAGATTCTCTTCATGTTAAATTTTTTCATGTATATTATTAATAGGTAATAGCATGATTTCTTGTGCAATTTGAAAAAAACAGGCACTCGTGAGTTTTTCAAAGACCTCAAATAGCACTCCTCCTTCAGACTCGTGCAATTTTGATAGTCTTTGAAAAACTCACTCGTGCATGTTTTTTCCAAATTGCACTCGAAACCATGCTATTACCTATACCAATAATATACATGAAAAAATATCTCGACTGTGATTGGCTGATTCCAGTGCAGTTAATCCCAAACAACAGTGCAAAAATCTGTAATCACAGTGCAAAAATCTGTAATCACAGTGCAAAAATCTGTTATCACTAAGAACCAATCAAATTGATTGTACAGCGGATTTTTCTCGACTCAAAACAAACAAAGATGGCGGCCAAGATTCGGCGGTTTTGGGGATAATTTGTTCAAATTTCAAGCTAGTTATGCTTTAGTATTGCCAAGTGAAGTACCTACAAGAAGACCAGAAACTTCTTTATGCCTCGAGTAAACTTTTTCAAGTAGTAAAGGAAGCGAAGCGTTTTTTAACAAATAAATATGCGAGGAGTGGACGCCGTGAAACATGCGTACGTTAAAATGTTAGTACAGTTGTTTTGAACATTTTTTCATGTATATTATTAATAAGTAATAGCATGGTTTCTCGTGCAATTTGGAAAAACATGCACTCGTGAGTTTTTCAAATACTTCAAATAGCACTCGTCCTTCGGACTCGTGCTATTTTGACAGTATTTGAAAAACTCACTCGTGCATGTTTTTTTCCAAATTGCACTCGAAATCATGCTATTACCTATACAAATAATCATGATAAGTGATCATTACTTAATGTCAGCAAAAAATATTGTCCTTTTTTCTTGATTTTCGAATTGTTATTTTTCTTTATAATTTTTTAATTTATTTTTTAATATTTTCGTAATTATATTTTTCCATGATTTTTTTCTTATAATTTCACATTTCCGGTATTTTTTATCATTTGGCAATTTCTTTTTCTATTTCTTTCTCAATTGGTGCACACTTTTGTAGAACAATTCAGTTAAAAATAACAAACACCCATTTTAAATAGTGGTTTCTTTAAATTTTGAAAAGTATTTTAATTATTTACTTAAAATAAATGCTTGTATTCCAGGATTGTGGGTGACAATGTCGACTTGGAAATACAAGCACGTGTCCAAACCAAAGAGCACAGCAATAAAAGTATTCACTGGACACACCAGTTTGCCATCAAGGACCGAGTGGTAGCCAGTTGCCTAGAAAGCACCAAGTTTCAAAAGCCACTGAGAAGTGTCCCAATACTGGAGTTGCTACCAACAAATAAAGTGCAACAGAATTTGAAGACCCGATTTGCTGTACTTGTCACTCGAGTGATTGTCAAACACTTAAAAGTACTCAGACATCTGTTAAATGTAGTTGTGCGCCATATACCTCACAAATATAGTGAAGAGATGGCTTTAAAATCTGATATTGTAAGTTAAGTATCTATGACATTTTATTTTGATTGATGTTCGATTCTAGTGCTGAGACATCTCTCGTTTAACTAGTAAAATCATTTTGTATTATCCAGAGTAAAATTATAAAAAGTATGCAGTCTCAGCAGGAATGGTCTTTAATAAGAATTATCCTTTAAATCCTGTCATTTTAATGCAGACATGCTGCAATGTGCTAACCTGTAATTTATGCTTTGATTAGTGTTAAAAGATACTTTTTAATTAAATCATTCATTAATTAATTCATGGTTTGGGTGAAATACTACAGTAATTGGTTTTGAGATCAAATTAAGTCAAATTAGGCCTCCTATTAGCTAATTTGACAGAATTTTTGTGTTTTATTCAAGTATAACAAACTTCAAGTACATGTACCAAAGCAGGTCAATTTGGTGTATAATTATAATAACAAACAATTATTGGATGAGGCTAAGTATCAAAAT
>JAWNZC010000107.1:115000-137500 GCA_035771165.1 Paragorgia papillata | reverse complement strand
ATATATAGATCCGATACGCTCATGATTTTTCTTTGTGTTTTCCTCATGAATTATTAATGAATTTTAGAAATATATATATATATATATATATATATATATATGAGTAAAATTTGTTCTCAAGCTTTATACTCAGAAAAATGTCTGAGTATCCCTACGGATATCCCGTTAGGGATACTCAGACATTTTTCTGAGTATAAAGCTTGAGAACAAATTTTACTCACATTACACCAAGCTACAATTTCAACTAACATATATATATATATATAAATACACAGTATATATTATAAACATTTACTGTACAGAGAATGCTCGAACCAAACATATTATTATATAACCTAATGATTAAAATATTTTTTGTTTTAAACGAAGATTTCCTGAAACTAAGTTTGGTAGAACAGGTATCTTATATACGCACTCCTCTTCCTCACAAAACACCAAGTCAACTTCGTCATCATCATAGTCTATTGACTGCACCTCAGCAGTGTACCAACCTTTGCAGAAGAATGAGAATTAAGATATTCATTAACACCACGCCTATAAATAACTCTAAATGATAAACGTAATTTTGGCAGGACATATTTTAAAGACTGTTCCTGTATAACCATATGCAGAAAATAAATACCGACCTGGTCGCCAGTTTGTTTCAGAGAGGTCATCCTGTGTCCATTTCATTTCGACTACGGCTCCAATTTGACATATCTCCTCATAATCTGCAATGTTTCTTTTGGTGGATTGGGCAAGCTTCAGTTTGTTCGTCTTCACCTCTTTCTCAACCAAGTACGGATATGCAACTCCTTGTTCTGTGTCAAATTCAATTTCTGCTGTGTCATTTTCTTCGTGTATCTCAGGACAGTCCCTACGTACCAACCTATATGAAAGAGGATACAAGTTTAGTCTTTTTTAAAATAAGTTTACCGGCATTTTGTTAACTGCATCAACATTGGATAAAACGATGTATATAAGTATGCCTACAGGGGTTCCTGACTTAACGTTAAAGTTAATGTAACTGCATACATATAACAAACAAATCAATTCTAAATTTTATTATCTTTATATTAAATACCATCAGAAAAATAATATATAATATTCAAAACTATCTAATAATATACAATATACAACAAATACAACAAATATCATTTATTAATACGCCTTACCGGTTTTCCATCCTGACGCATCAACTTCTTTGTTCCATAGTACCAAGACCCTTGCACCTACTGACCGTATAGCTTCCATCTCTGTACTCACAAAATTTATAGACTCTTCTTTTTGGAGGTATATTCCAATCTCAAAATCCAATGGATCAAGCACTTCATCAAGATTATCAATGGTTATACCTCCTGGAACTTCTACAAATGTCCTCATATTTTGTTTAGGTCTCGATGCACTGTCGCAAAGCACTGACGCAAAGCACTGATGGAAGCACTTGTCGGTGTTGAGAACTTTCGCTTCTTGTGTATTGTTTTAGGATCCTCCAAGTATATTTCTTTTTCGTTTTGTATCACCTCCCTTACGAAAAAATCCTATAGGATCCTATAGGAACAAATTTTCCTATAGGAATTTGAATAGGAATTCCTATAGGAAAATATGCTTCCTATAGGAATTCCTATAGGGTGCTATAGGAATACATTTTCCTATAGGAATTTGAATAGGAATTCCTTTAGGAAAATATGCTTCCTATAGGAATTAAAATTTGTGTTGGCCAAATTACAAAATAAATATTAGCAAACATTTTGGTCGTTGGTCTAAAATAATTTTATTTCCATCAGACACACCTGAAATTCCATATCAAGATAAAAATTGCCATTAGTTCGGTTCTACCTAATGCAAATGATTTTATTATTTTACACTTTCTAATGCCAGGCTATTTTACACTGTACTTGTCACACTATTTTACTCTGTCTATAATTAATTAATTAAGGCCAGATTATTTTACTCGGTCTAATTGTCTTACACCTGCCTTTTTTGCTTTGGCTAATGCGAGATAATTTTACTGTCTAAGGGGTTTGCCTATATGAACTCCCAAAGAGCAAGATAAGGAGAATATTACAAACAAAAAGTTCATATCCAAAGTTTCGACAACAAGCCAAAACTGCACCTACACTTGGATCACATAGCAACGTTCTAAATTTCAGTTGACAACATGTTCAATCAACCGTTGCAACTATCTGTGTCTCATGACATCATTAAACACTCAACCGATATAAAACTAATAATATTCATTTGGTATAATTTTAGTGATATACAGATACTGCATATTCCTTATACCTTACTGAACATCCCTATATTCTAATTGTCTTCAAAATTACAAGAATTCTGCTAGGAAAGTAGAATTTTCTGTCCAAATTGTTTGTTCGGTAACTGCAATCTTGTACTTAGGAGGAATGTGTGAGTATGTATGTGACCTCTGGAGGGAATCTTACTCTTGACCCTGGGAAGCTAGTCAGCTAGTAGGTCATTACTGAGAGCCCATTTATGATACAGTATATGATGGAAGATTAAGTCCTAAATATACTTTGTATATAATGTTTAATACATGTATTGACATTAATTTACACTCCACATGATTTTACTCTCTAAAGGGGAGGTAGCAATGGTATTGAGTCAAATGATTATTACCCATTCCTGCCTGAGCCAGCCAAAAATGTCCCCTTTATTGTTTTACTATGTTTATCAGCACATGATTCCTCAGACACCCTAGTGTAGGCATCAATGGGTTAAATGGATTGACTATTTAGAAAAATCACAACAAAATCAAAATTTTAGCTTATAAATTGAAATTTTGAGTTTTGTTGCAAAGTGGTTAATGTATACCTTTAAATATTTGATTTAATTAAATATTACAGTTAACAAATTGTTGAACTAATTTTCTCATTTTAAAGGACCGGACTGGTACACATTGAGTGATGATGCGAAAGCCAACTTCTCAACGAAAGAAAAGGATTGTTGATCTCCAAGATGATTCCACTGATGTTCCCTTGTGTCATTGCTGATTGGATTGTTGTTAAGTACACTTTGAAAATACCAACATTCTAAATATGTGATGTAGTATCCTAAATGCTGAATGATGTATTTTGGATATAGATGTAGAACCACATACATGTAACATGGTTAGTCTAGCATTTTTAGCTTAGTTTCCTATTACATGTTGCAAAAACTTAGGTAGGGTAGGTTGGATTTCTTATTTTTAATCTAAACATTTTTGTATGGACAAACAATCAAGTTATGCGAAGCCACAAAACTAAAGTTGCTGGCTGCATTTCAATGGAAAAAACTAGATTGGGGCAGAAACCCAGGTTTTTGGCCTTATTTTAATACAACTTATACAACTTTGAATAGAAACTTTATCTTGATAAATGTTCTATTCACCTTTTAAAATATATTTCCATTTGCTTTTTCCTACAGCTTATGCATCAAAAAAGTATGGTTGCCCATCAAGCATGATTCGCCAGCACATGACAACAAAAATAAATAATGTTATTAAGTGTTGTAAAGTGCAAAAACCTAAGTGAACATTATTAAATTTCTAGTACCAGTAGTTTTTATACATACACTGTATATTAAGAACTTTATGATTATTGACCTTGTAAATTATATACATTTTATTTATAACTTATTTCTGTCATTGTAAATTATACAGTCATTGGCACCTAAGCGTGTACACCACCCGTGAAAACATGTTCTAAATTTAAGCCAAAGTTAACCGTTTTGAAATCACCACAGTGGGATTGGTGAGATGTGATTGGCTAAGGGCACATTCATGTGACAATAATGTATTGGTTCGAATGTATCGAATGAAAACCTAATACGTTCCCAAGGTAAACATTTAACTTTGAGGTTGACATAAAACATGTTTTGACTGGCGGTGTACATGCTTAGATGCCAACGACTGTATAGATAAAGTGAATGGTTTAAACCTTAGAATGTCAATAGGTATTTGTGAAATGTGATTCTTTAGGTTAGTGTGTATAGTCTTGAAAAGGTTGATGTTGATGGAAGTAACCAACATCAGTCTTTCTCAAGACTATATTAACCTGGGCAATCACATTTATTTAGAAAAAATCAAACCATTTATATTTGTAGTGTTCTATTGTATTTTTGCAGTTGCATGTGCCCATTTTCATTACTGCAATAAAAACTAAATAATGATTATTAACATTTATTTGTAATTATTTGATTGAACGATGTTGTTTAACAGCTGAATTTGTTATACCAAAAGATCCTATAATTTTCACAAATGCCCAAGAGGAACTATTACAATTTCCTATAGGAATTCCTATAGGATTTTTTATAGGAATTCCTATAGGAATTTTTAAAGGAATTCCTATAGGAAAATAGTCCGAATTTCCTATAGGAATTCCTATAGGATTTTTTATAGGAATTTTTAAAGGAATTCCTATAGGAATTCCTATAGGAAATTTTCGTAAGGGAGTGTTTTCGTTGCATCGACAATATTCTTTATGGCTTCTAGTTCCTTGTGAAAAGCCAAATAGCTTCGTCCCGCTGTTAGCATCCCGACTCTAAGGGCCAGTTCATCTTTGTTGCTACAATCCAAGATGTTGTGAAATCTCAGTATTTCTTTAAGCTTGTAAATTGACAATTTGGCAATCTCGGTAGTGCAAGGCGGAATCGAAGAGAGTTGGCCATCGTATTTTTCAAGGACCGTAGTTCATCTTTGTTGCCACAATCCAAGATGTTGTGAAATCTCAGTATTTCTTTAAGCTTGTAAATTGACAATTTGGCAATCTCGGTAGTGCAAGGCGGAATCGAAGAGAGTTGGCCATCGTATTTTTCAAGGACCGTAGGTCGGTTTCGACCCATCTTTTCAAAAAGGCGCTTCACACATTCGTGTTTTTTCCCTTCTGCCGAAATACCATTTTTCTTGCATAGATCTTGAAGCTTTTGCTTGTCATTTCGCTTATATAACTCATCCTGGGACCAATATTCCCTCTCTTTTTCGTTTTCAAAGGATTTGTCAAGTTATCTTTGAATTCTTTGCTACATTCCCTTACATCGTCTTCTGTGCACCAACTTAGGAAACAAATACATGACAACACGGGTTCCAGTCCATGACAAAAAACTTTGTTTGCCAGTTCTAAAACCTTGGTAGGAAGAAATGCTCCCGGTGTTTCATCTACTACTTGTGTTTCCAGATTCTGTAGCTTTTCCAACGACAAATAATGCATTTCTCCACCTGTTTTTACCCATCTGACATAATCAGGGATTGGTTGCAACGTTAGCTTTTTTCTATCCTCTGGCTTGTGTTCAAAATCTGGATTAAAAATCGTAGTGGAGTATTTATCCATCCAGCAAGTTCGTTCTGCCTCTTCTTCTAGGCTGTTCTGCAGAACCTGGTAGTCTTCTCTGTAACTCCCTTTGTAGTTTTCGTCGAGATTCCACAGCGTTGCAACTTCTTTCCACAAGTCATTCCTGTTGGGTTGGTATTCCAAATCATCGTCGTGTTTCCGACATTCACTCTTGCCGAGAAATGTGACCAACTCTTCTTCGTCATTAAAAACAAAATTGTCCTCTTTCCCCATCCCGCGCATGACTAGGCATGGTCTTCCCCCATACTGCGTCTTAGCTAAGCAACTTTGGACTTCTGTAGCCATGTGTTCCATGTTTTGCAAATGTCGTTCGTCTCCAATTTCATAATTCTCGTGTACCGCTTTACTTGAAAATATTTCATTCGATAAAGCGTGGTTCTGAGCAGCATGAACGTTCTACAGGATTTCGTTTGCTATGATACTCAGCAAACGACTTCTGCGTGACCGATTTAAGTTTAAATACTCGGGTTAAACGAACCAACCACATTCCCACCAGGGGACTAGACGGGGCCTCTGAAGGACCATTATCTACGATGAATACGAAATGTTCTTTCAAATTTCCAGAGTCAGGGTTTCGGAAAAATTGGTCAAGTGCTGGATTAACCATTAAAATTAGAATGTCGTTAAATACTTGTTCTACGGTCTGTTGCTCGAAATACGAAATACTGAGGAGCGTTGCTGCTTTACCAGTTCGTCTAACC
This sequence comes from Paragorgia papillata, assembly GCA_035771165.1. NCBI lineage: Eukaryota > Metazoa > Cnidaria > Anthozoa > Scleralcyonacea > Coralliidae > Paragorgia > Paragorgia papillata. The sequence goes on along the minus strand of JAWNZC010000107.1, from coordinate 131,475 downwards.
CTATAAAAATAATCTTCCTCCTTTCCATCGAAATTTAGATCAGTTTCCAGGAATAAATGTGTCGTTGGTGTGACAGAGTTATGGGCTGCTCTGCTCCAGTCATGATCTGGTAGCATAATTTTCCGCCACGTTTTCCCAGGTTTTTGAAGCGGTGATACATCAGCATTAATTTTTGCTTTTGCATCTTTGGAATCGACCATAATGCTGTTAGGGAAACTGATGGGAATAATCCAACGTAAGATTTACATTGTGCGTTGACCAATGTAAATTCACGACGAATTGTTCCACTCCAGTACGCGGCGGTTTGTGTAAGGAAAGACATGCATTAATTCCTCGTCCAGAGTGATGGCGTTTAGCTTGATACGTGCCCTCTCTGTAATTCTGTGTGTAATTAAAACAAGAAGAGAGACTTATGTTGAAACCTGGGGCCAAAGCTAAAATTGTCTCCCTCGCATGCGTCATGATTGTGTTGCTGTCTGCAGCGCGATAAAGTACAGTATCGATAAGTCTCGGATGACTTTCTAAGCCCCCTCCCGCTCTGTCCACACGATCTCCTTCACCAATGGCAAACTCAAGGATTCCAGCAAGGTCTGGAAATTCTTCAGATTTGAGATCTCCCCCCCCCCCCCCCCCCCCCCCCCCCCCTCCCTTAAATATATGGCGAAGTTTCTCCAATTTCATTTTTTGAAGCACCCTATACATTTTCTTTCTCTTCGCCTCACCAGTTAGTGTCGTATCGACCTCGGCCTCTAACTTTCTTTTCATGTCTTCAAATAACTGTAGGTTGAGGGTTACCAGATCTTTTGAGCGTTTAAAGCTCATTTTGTCTTGGACATTAGCTAAATTGGTCATAAAGTTAACACTTGTAATCTTGGTTAAAACGGATTTTAGCGTATCTCGGTCGCGTTTACTGTCAAGATATTCCATTGTGGTTTTATAACTACTGCTAATAGCCTCTTCAACTTTTTTTCTCACAATATTTTCGTCAACAGTTTCAATGCTTTGAATAGAGTCTAGCAACTGCAGTACATCGTTGTCATGGTTCTCAATGATGTAGCCTTTATAATACAAGTGCACCCATTTTCTATTTTGTTTGCAAAGTGTTTGCACAGCTTGATATAGAATTGCAGAACTAACCAATCACAGTTAGCAGGTAAAATACATTAATTAACATATTTTTATATAATTTTTTGTATAATTATTTATTTTGTGTGTACCACAATTTCTTTCTTGTTCTAGAAACACCACTAGGATGTGATATACCAGATGCAGGAGTACCCAAAGAAATTGGAAGAAAGTGGTTGATGAATTTAGCTGGTGATTTGGTTGAGAAATACATATTTAAGTCAACTAAGCTACTGAGTTTGCTGAACAAGTGTCAGAGCTTCAAGAGAACAATAACATCATGGAAGTGCAGAGATGCTGAATGTGACAGAGTGTTCACTTATCATTCTGTGTGTGTGTATATATATATATGTATATGTATATGTATATGTATATGTATATGTATATGTATATGTATATGTATATGTATATGTATATGTATATGTATATGTATATGTATATGTATATGTATATGTGTGTGTGTGTGTGTCTGTGTGTGTGTCTGTGTGTGTGTCTGTGTGTCTGTCTGTGTGTCTGTCTGTGTGTCTGTCTGTGTGTCTGTCTGTGTGTCTGTCTGTCTGTGTGTCTGTCTGTCTGTGTGTCTGTCTGTGTGTCTGTCTGTGTGTCTGTCTGTCTGTGTGTCTGTCTGTCTGTGTGTCTGTCTGTGTGTGTGTCTGTCTGTGTGTGTGTCTGTCTGTCTGTGTGTCTGTCTGTGTGTCTGTCTGTCTGTGTGTCTGTCTGTGTGTCTGTCTGTGTGTCTGTCTGCATATGAAAATGAATGTTAGATGATGGCTTGAAGATATTCATTTTATCTTCTCATGGTAAAAACAACATTTTACATAAAGAGGATGTTGAACGGTGGCACAATGGTAATTGTTTTTAGATGTTAAGGCAACTACCAACTTTTAAGTATTTGTTTATCTCGAGTCAAAGTGAAAGGCTTTCCATCAGAAAAGTTATTAACTTACTGAAACCAAACTTCAGTGAAGAAGGTTCAAATTCTTTGAAATTTGAGAAAGAGGTGTATGCTCTCTTTATAAAATATCTACGTGAAGTTGCAGGTACTGTTCTAATTTAATACAAATAACACAAAAATTATATTACAACCAGGCGTGGATCCAGAGTGGGTATGGGGTTGCACACCCCCACATTTTGCAAATCTGAAATGTATTTGATACTGTAGTACACGATGAGTAAATAATTTTTGTAAATCAGTGAAGGCACACATCTGGACCCTACTAAATTCAACATTTTTTTGGAGAAACATGCCAACAGCACACATCTGGACCCTACTAAATTCAACATTTTTTTGGAGAAACATGCCAACAGACTGCCATAAATCCTAATGTGCCCCCCTTTTTAAAAAAAAAAATCCTGGATCCATCCCTGGTAAATAGAACATCCTAAGGCCAAGGGGTTTTTAACTATGGGGGAAAACAGGAAAACCCTCAGGAAATCCAAGACAAAAAGGGTACTCCAAATAATATGGAAATAGCATGATTTGCAACCTCTGAGTTGTGTCTCTAGTTAATATTCTGGTTGTGAAAATTTATGCTTTGCATGTGAGAATTTATGCATCGATTAAATGCAACAAGCATGATGTGAAAGCCAAGCAGGATACCTAACCATGTCTATGTCTGTCTTTTTATAGCTGGAAGAAGGAATAACATGTCCTTGGAGAATATTCTCCAGTTTGTTACTGGGATGGATGAAGAGCCAAGCCTTGGTTACACGTTGCAACCTGCAATTGCTTTCATTGAAGTTGAATTGTCATTCTTACCAACTGCAAATACCTGCATCAACCAACTTAATCTCCCTCGACCATCATTGGGAAAGCCTTTACCAACCAATAATATCGCAGTCTTTGAATTGTATGATTATGCTTTCCTTAACTGTTACTTTGGAATGGTTTAGATTGACAAAGCTTTACAAGTTATTAATACTGTACTTCATATCTTTATTTAAATGCAATGTACAGGAAAAAACAACTGGTTCTGCAGATAGACTTTATATTGTTTTGTTTCTTACCTTATGTTTGGGGTTATTATTGACACAACATTGTACTTGTGGAAATAAATGTTAAAGTTTTTATATGTGATTAATTATTATTCCAAGAGTTTCTTCAAACTTATCAATACCATAGTTGTCAGATGTCCATGTGCTGGGGACCCGATATGCCATCTCTTGCAAACAATTTTCACTTAACTCCATTTGTGGTGGGTTGAAAATTGGGCGCTGGTTGACATTTTCATCTTCTTCACCAATATTACCCTCAACACCATACATCGTAATATCAGCCAAGTTGATGTTATCAACACCAACAGGGTTTTGTAGCTGACCAGACAACCACATCTGCATTGGTGATGATCTTGTGGTACGTAGCCTATGTCGTGCCCAGGCATTCCTCCATGTTTCCAACTTCTCATTTATTTTTGGAAAATAAACATGATGAAGTGCTGCAATGTGATGATCATTCAGCGGATCAAGGAGACTCGACTCTTCCATGAAGTAAAACAAATTATAGTAGAAACACAGGACACCATTAAAGACATCTCTCCACAACCTCTCAATTCTTTGATTGTGAGTACTTTTACCAGTGATTATACTGCCCCGCTCCCGACCCCGTTTCTCAATCATAAATTGTGCAATATGGACATTTTCTAAACCGTTGTCACTTCGTACCCTGCTAGGTAGACCGTACGCTTGAAGACCATACACGAAGCACTGTAATAAAGTGTTAGCTTTGTTATTATTGAGACATTTCAAGGCAACACAAAGTCGACTAAAACCATCAACACAACCAAAAATTACAAAATTCCAGCGGACAAGCTTGTGATTAGTGTCCACATGCCATAACGCGTTTGGGCATTGCACGTTATACACTAGACTTGGATCAAGTCTGTCTCTCGAGGGGACGTCGAGCGCGCCGCAAAGCGGCGCGCGAGGAGAATGGGGAGAGAGAGAGAGAGACAGACTTGGCTCACTTGCAGCGCGCCAAAATTTACCGACCTGTTTTTGGGTCGGAGGCGTGTCTTTAGACTTGGCTTTACGTCAGTAATCACTACTCATTACAATGAACCGGAATACAAAAATTGACTTATTTCGTTGCTTGGGGTCTTCGGCTTCGGTGCTTGTCAGTGAGTGTCACGATTTTTTTAGATGAATTCGTTTAAAGATAGTATTAGATATGGATTGCGCTTACTCGGATACAATGAAATTATGGACATGCAATGTGTGCCGGGGGACAGTACTTTCTTCTGCTCTTTGGTCTGGAAAAAGTTCTCGACTACCTGGAGTTTCATACCGCGACAGTCTTGTCTTTCTCATCTCACTAGGTCCAGAGTCCTTACATGCGTTTATTTGACTCTAACGATTCTTTTTCGGCAAATATCTTCTCCTTGGTCTCCTTCAACTTACTTCGAACTTCGCTTACTTTCTTTACCAAATTGGCATTTTTTTTCAGCGCAATTTCTACAGATTATATTTGTTGATCGGGAAACCTCGTTGCTAATATCATGTTCCAAATATTTGACGCAAGCGGTTGTTTTCTTAAAGCTGGATGAGAAAATCTTTCTTCTGAAATCAGCTTTCACGACTTTACTACCACACAGAATACATATTGTTTCACTTGCTCTACCAGATAATGCTAAACGCGTTACAGTCCTCATTGCAGTATTCTCTGAGTTTCTATCTGTCATGTTTCATATTGTGTCTTAACAGACATAACGCTGTTAACGTTGAAACATGAAGCAGGATTACACTTCGGGCATCGGGCGAAGGCGGATAAAACCGGAAATTAAACCCTGTGTCAACTTCATAAATTTTCGCGCCAAAATTTGATGTGTGATAATTAGATTTGAAACGCTGCAAGTGAGCCAAGTCTGTCTCTCTCCCCCCCCCCCCCCCCCCCCCCCCCCCCCCCCCCCCCCCCCCCCCCCATTCTCCTCGCGCGGCGCGCTCGACATCTCATCGAGAGACAGACTTGATCCAAGTCTAGTTATACACACGTCGATGTAATTTTCCACGTTTTCTTCCTTCAACTCCATCTGAATCAACTCTGTGAATGCTGTCCCGCAATCTCACACGCTGAACCTTGATTCCCTTACCACTGAGACTTTGTTTCAACATATTCTCTCCACATCGAGGGAAATCTTGACACGTGTTATTAACTGCACGATCAAGATCATCATCTGAAATTTCGCTGAATGCCAACTTGCTAAGCCCAAAAGTTCTCATCCTTCTGTAAACTGTACTTTCGGAAATACTTAAAAGGCTTGATATTTCATTTATGGAAAATCCTTCATCGAGGAGGTTTTCCAGCACACTCTTTGGGATTCGAAACTTTGGCGCTCCACAACTACTACTTACTTTCGGAAGCTGTTCCCCACCAAACTTCACGCACTCAACTCTTAGTCTCATCATATAAGCGCGACTGCAAAGACCAAGTAACTCCAAGTCGTAGGCAGAAAGTTTACAAACAATGTCTGGAGTGATCTTCTCTTCGGCAAATTTGGGAATACAACTTCCTATATTAAGTTTCTTTAAAACGTCCTCCATTTTTTTAGATTGAGTTTACAAATCTTACAAAAGTATAACAACAATGGGTGAAGCAACTGGCCATAATAATCGCGGCCTAGTTACCTTCGTATAATGAAGTCAACCACCGCATATAATGACGAAAGCACCGCATTTAATAACGAAAGCACCGCATATAATAACGAAAGCACCGCATATAATGACGAAAGCACCGCATATAATGACGAAAGCACCGCATATACTAACGAAAGCACCGCATATAACGACGAAAGCACCGCATATAATAACGAAAGCACCGCATATAATAACGAAAGCACCGCATATAATGACGAAAGCACCGCATATAATGACGAAACCACCGCATATAATAACGAAAGCACCGCATATAATGACGAAAGCACCGCATATAATGACGAAACCACCGCATATAATAACGAAAGCACCGCTTATAATGACGAGACTACCGCATATAATAACGAAACCACCGCATATAATGACGAAACCACCGCATATAATGACGAAAGCACCGCATATAATGACGAAACTACCACATATAATGTTGTTAGCACCACATATAATAAAGAAACTACCGCATATAGTGATGATTAACCACTTAAGACAGTCATGGCATTCCATAGGTAAAAGCTCAAAATAATATTCCTTAACTACTTCGTGATTTTGAGGAAAAAAAGAACAACATACGAATCTATCGCGAACCAACATCAAATCTCTTAAACAAGAAGATAATCTCACCGACCAACGTTCAGTTCTTTCAGACATATTACGTACTAAATAACGTTTTAAATTGTTCTCTATAGTTACATAAGGTAAAAGTTTTTTTTCTTTTTTTTCTTCATCATACAACCCTCTATACAATCATAAAGGGTAGAGGGAACGGTTACTTCCGGGCTACAATTCGTCTTCTCCTTCAATCAATCTTATAAATCCTCCTTGATCTATACCCAATAGTCCACATAACCAATATAATAAACCAATTTCACGATTACGAAATTTACGAAATTCAGGAACATGAATAAGAATCGATTTCAAAATCCATCCTTCATCGAGTTTTATAACTTTTCTTTTAGTATTTCCACCATATGAACTGGTTGAATCATCATAACAGCACTTTCTACTCATAACATAATGCGTCGATGATGACTTATACACGTGTATTTATAGTCTCCTTTTTAGTAAAAAAAATACAAAATTCCAAACATTCTGATGCATATTGGTAACAGTTCTCTTCTTCAATGATTTCTTTTAAAAAAAAGTAATTGTCTTCACATAACTTTCTTTTATGAATTGTACAATTTAACATTTTAATAGCGTTATTAACATCTCCATCACTAAAAAATTCAATTTTACGATGTTCGTCTTTGTCTTCTTGAAACCGATCCAAAACTACTTCAGTGTTTATCTTCAACTCCTCAATCACTTGTGGGTAAAACAATTCCAATTTTTCTTTAAACGAAATATTGCAACCACCGCAATATTTAAAGTACGCTTCATTCACCATTTCGACAATTGTTTCAACGTAACAGACTTAAAATATCTTCTATTTTATTTGTTCGTTTTTCTTCTTCATTCTCTTTTCTTTTCTTATTACATGAAATTGAACCGACAAAACAACGTTTTGTAGCCATCTTATTGAACAACGATGGTGAAATGATGTTTTACGCTTTGTATTTATAGTTTTTTATCCCTTTTTTAAAAAAATTCCTAACATTCTTTTGTATTTTCTATATACCATAATGGGTAAGATTTTTTCTTTCTCCGTGTTCAATATCATAATGCAAACAAGCATACCAGGGTATATGAGTAAGTATTTTATATTCATGTACGCTAATTGGAACGTCAGCAGACGGTATCATAACCAACATCTTCTCGAACACATGTTTGATCATTACTATACTCCGCGTCACTCGAAAACCCTGTTGCGTTTGATTCAAACGAAGAATATTGCGGCTTTTTCGAAGCATAATAAGACATCTCTCTACATCTTCGCTACCGTCGACATCTAAAATCTTTTTCACGCGACCGAGGTACGCAATCAGTAGATTCATCGCACATATAACGGGTCAAGCAGTGTCGCCACCAACTCCACGATTTTTGCTTCCCGGTTTCGTTGTGGAAAATCAACGCTAACGATTCGTCCACTGAAATACGGTTCGCTAGAGTCTCCATACTCTTATTCATCTCCGCTTCGAGATGTATGCGATGATCGTCCATCTGATTCTGGATTTCGGCCAAAATCCATTCCATTTTTGTTTTAATTTTTTGACGCTGGCACAACTTGAGTTTCCGTTCGATAAGCTGGTGCACACCGTATATATAGACAATATTCTCATTAGACAATAAAATGTTTATTTTTTTATTTTTTTTTAACGTATTACAAATTTTTTTACTTGGATTACCTGTATTCGGTAAAGCTATTTATTATATAAGTACTGAGATTTATTCATTAAAATGTCATTGCATAATAATCGTACGGAATTTAGCCACAGCCAATCAGCGACGTGAACGATGAAATTTCACTAGTGAAACAATATCGTTCGTGCCGTCTGATTGGACGAACGATGGTTTTTCACTAGTGAAAAATGATCGTACGGGAAAATACGTTCGTTTTCCACCACAAACATTTTGGCGCGAAAGCTATTTCAATTTGAAAATCAAAATGGCTGCGAGATTTACGGACGCCGGTTCTGTTGACAATTTTATTTCAGAACAAGAAAATAAAGCTACCTCACAAAAAACAGAACGAGATGTAAAACTATTACACTTGTTTTTGGAAACCAAGAATGAAGAAAGAAAAATGGAAGATATTCCGACAGCAGAACTGAACGAGTACGTGTCTGAGTTTATCATTTCGGTCAGAACCAAAGACGGGAAAGAATACGAGCCATCTTCTCTCCGAAGTCTATTAGCAAGCTTCGAGCAACATCTTAAGAAAAAAAACTACCCTGCAAGCATTATCAACGATTTAGCATTTGAGAAGACAAGAAAATCTCTCCAGTCCAAGCAAAAACAATTAAAGAAACAAGGAAAAGGAAATAAACCAAACGCTTCGGTGCCTTTAGCTAGTTCGGAACTAAATACGCTGTATGCAAAAAACCTTCTCGGTACGGGAAATCCCGAGTCGCTTTTAAACACGCTCTGGTTGAATAACACAATGCATTTTGGACTCAGAGGCTGCAAAGAGCATAGAGATATGTGCTGGGGTGATGTAAAATTGAAGCAAACAGCAGACGGCAAGGAATTTTTAGAGTTCAATGAGAGACAAACCAAAACAAAACAAGAACTGGTTCAGACTGCCGTGATGTCAGAAAAATGGCGCCTAAAATATTTGCTACTGATGGTTCAGAAAGATATCCTGTGGTCGTCTACAAACTGTATGTCCAGAAGAGACCTCAGAAAATGAAAGAAGACGACTCTCCGTTTTATTTAGCTGTCAACAACAACTTGAAGGCAGAGTCGCTTCAAACGAAAGAATGGTTTAAGGCCGGTCCTGTTGGAATAAACAAACTGAACAGTCTGATGAAGACTATGGCTCAAAAAGCAGGAATTAACAACGACCGTCTGCGAAATCACAGCGGTAGAAAAACAATGATTCAAACACTTAGCGAAAATGATCTTCCACCGACACATATCGCCCAACTGTCAGGGCACAAGAATCTAAAGAGCATAGAAAACTACAGCAAAGTATCGACTAAACAGGAAATGCAAATGTCCAAACTACTCAGCGGCGTTATATCTGCTACTGCAACCAAGACATCCTCCCATGAAAGAGAAAATCCGACCGCAATTTGCCCATCCGACTCCGAGTCACAACAAGCCATGGCTTTATTCAGCGGGGCTGTCATAAAGGGTGGTAACTTTTCCATCAACATAAACACAGTAAACCAGTCACCCAAGCTCACTGTAGAACGAGAATCAAGTCCAGTTAATGCCGAAGGCGAAGCGTTGCCAAGATGGAAGAGACTGAAAGTTTTAGAGGACAGTAGCGACGATGAGTATTAAGCAGTTTTATTAATAGTCTTTGAAGTATTTTAATATGTGTTCATTTCATATTATCTTCGCGTTGAAATTTTCAAACTTGTTGTTGCGGTGTTGTTGTGAAAATAAAATTCATTTCTTAATCTAATCGTAGTTTTTGTTCTTGCTGTAGGTAGGAAACTAGACCACACAAATAAATAAAACTAAATATAAACGCTTTATACAAATATGAACGACTATAAACGACCTCGATGTCGATAGTACTTTACTATTTTGAAGTTATTTTTAAACATAAGTTAATTATGCAAACCGGAAATGAATAAATGCCATTAAATATTCTACGTTAATAACATTAAAAACTTTGTCATCGTGAATGAAATATCAGTACTTATATAATAAACAAATAACATCATGGTTGGTTCGCGAATACGATTTTTATTCACTCGTGGATTATTACAAGCGAACGAGTGAGCTGCGCTCACTCGTTCGCTTGTAATAATCCACTCGTGAATAAAAATCGTACGCGCTGACCAACCAGGAAGTAATCTCTATATATGGGTTATATTTCTTCATTTTTAACAAATTTACACGATTCAATGTCCACAATTTTCATTCATTACTGAAAACATAGATAAATTATTAATCTCAGGTATTTCAGGTAAGATAAAATCCACATAATTTATTAATTCATGATCGTTCTCACAGTATCCTAGAGTTATATTACACTGTTTATTGTGTTAATGTAAGACTCATATATAGTGGGTAATGGTAAAATAAATTTTCTCTTAACATTTTTTCCCTCCTCGCTCATTTCCCTATTTAAATTTTCCATTTTATAACGAAACGATTCGATATGGTATGAACAATTTTTTATACAATTTTAATATCGACATGAAGTTTCCGTATAATACATTGCGTTCTCACCAAATGCATGCAAAAAAATTACCCTCTCCATCCTCTACTTCTAGTTGCAAATAGCGTCTTATGTATGTACTTATTCGTTTAACATTATAAGTAGCACCGACTTTACGTGCTAATACACCCTCAGGATTATGTCGATCACAATAATATATAAAGCACGCAATTAAATTATAAAGTAAATCTAAATCAAGATTGTCAGACTGACTACAACAATGGTAAAAAAAATAAGGTGCTATGGAATACAAAAAAAATGCAGCTGTTTCTCTGCTCTCACACCATTTTTTTCATGAATATGAGATAAATACTCATCTTCTTTTACCCGCCTTCGCTAGTGGTGTACACACCGTACTTGTGATTTCATTTTTACAACCAATTAAATGATAATTATCACGTTGCGAAGGTGCATGATAACTTGGTAAAATTGAAAAGTAATATTCCTTAACTACATTGTCATTTCGAGGGAAAAAAGAACAACACAAGGAACTATCACGAACCAACGTCAAACTGCCTGAATAAAAATATATTCTCACCGACCAGTGTCCAGTTCTTTCAGACATATAGGGTGCTAAAAAACGATTATTATTCTCTATAATCACATGAGGGAGACATTCTCTTTCTATTTATTCTTCACCATTGTGAGGTTTCCCTCTATACAACCATAAAGGATAGCGAATAAATTCGACGTCTTCTTCAGGTTGCACGACGAGTTCTCTTTCAATAATCTTATAAATCCACCTTGATATATATCCAATAACCCATACAACCAATATAACAAACCAATTTCACCATTACGAAATTTACGAAATTCAGGAACATGAATTAGAATCATTTTCAAACACCTACTCATTTCTTCTTCTTCGTTTTTTTTTTCATCCTCTCTTCTTTTCTTCTTATCAACGCTGGTTGAACTGTTATTACCGTTGGTTAAACTGTCGAAACAACGTTTTGACGCCATCTCAAAACGCAATGAAATATTATCTTTTGTACGATGAATTTATAGATTCCGTTTAGTAAAACATTCAAATTTCAATTTTTGGATTATCTGTTTTTTTGTTTTTTTAGGGGAATATATCTATAACCATATTAGGTAAAAAAAAAATGTTGTCGTGGAAATAATTTATTTTTTTCATATGTATCGTATTAGGTACATATAGAATAATTAAAAACCCTACCCATGTAATATAAAAGCGTGTTTCCTTTTCAAACAAAAAAATCATTCGAATGAGTGAAAAAAGATATATTTCAATATTAAGGAAAGAGATATATATTACACAAAAAATCATTCAATCGAAAATGGATGAACCAAGGACAGAAATGAGTTTCACCGATCAAGATAAACATGTATCGGTAATAAGAAAAGAGGTTGCAGAAAAGGCGTGGTGTCATTGGAATAACAAATTGGAAAATCCTTTTCCCAATGCAAAACACACGTTTGTTTTCAGTTTGATTAAACATATTCGAACTTGGGATAAAAAAATGGTATTTGCAGTCGATCGCGCTGGTCATCATAGTGTAAATGAGAGTGAAGAGGAGACGAAAACGCGACAGGAAAAATACGTTATCGCTGTTAAAGTGGAAAAGAGCAAAGAAGTTCCTCAATTCGACGCACAAATGATGTGAAATGACGTTTGGGATAAAACTATAACAAAAGCGAAGTTTTTAAGTGATTTGTATGAAATGCATCCTGAGATTCGCAATGACTATATAAGTTTTTACCTAAAAGACGATGAAAATATATAAAAAGACCGAATAAAACTATGTAATACAAACATATGATACATAGTCAGACAAACTGTAATACGGATTCAAACATGTAGAAGTAAAAAATAGTAAAAATGACATTTACAATTTATAATAACCTGTCATCTCTTCTCTTCTTTTTTAGAAAAAAAATGACTATTGTCTGCTTCAGCTGTTATTATTACATTCAAAACTTAAATTACGAATGTTACTATACGTGTCACGAATGTAAAGTTTACGAAGTTTTTTGCGATTTCTGTAGAAGAAATTATCCTAAAAAAATCATATGTAAAATCTACAACAAATGCGATTGTAAAAATAGACAAGCACGTTGGTACTAAAGATATTTTGGAATGATACTGGAGCCATAAAAACATAGACAAAACACAAAAGAATGTATAAAAGATATTTTATTTGAACAATAAACGTATCACAATCTTTTTTTTTTATGTTATTGTCTAGTTAACCCCAATACATACAATATTGGTCTATTTCCGAACTAAAATCATAACCAGCCCGAGATAACGTCCAATAATATTTATGCATAGGAATTGGTGAAATTCCAACCGGAGTCACTGCTTCAAAAAAAATCTTATCTTCACCCATATGAAAATTCTTTTTTTACATCTATCACCCTGAAGCGTGTAGCTGGACAACTAGCCAACACATCGGGTATTCATACGAATTCAATAAATCTCGCGTCAATTTTATACATATCCGCTACTTCCTTTACCAACATTGTGGTTGTGTGTGACGACAATATCTACGTCTAGCGTAGACGATGGTGTATTACTAATGATACATTGAGTGAGTGATAAAAATCATCTCCAACAGTTTACTTGCAAAAAAACATTTTTTTACGATAAAAAAAACATCTGTCATACCATATATGGTAATAGAGGGAGCGTTACAAATTTTTTTTTCACCAACGTGAAGAATATTCACCCATTTCACCCAAGAGAGAGAGAGACAAGAGAGAGAGAGAGAGAGAGAGAGAGAGAGAGAGAGAGAGAGAGAGAGAGAGAGAGAGAGAGAGAGAGAGAGAGAGAGAGAGAGAGAGAGAGAGAGAGAGAGAGAGAGAGACCCTTACGAAAAAATCCTATAGGATCCTATAGGAATTCCTATAGGAATTTGTAATTCCTATAGGAATTCCTATAGGATCCTATAGGATCCTATAGGAACAAATTTTCCTATAGGAATTTGAATAGGAATTCCTATAGGAAAATATGCTTCCTATAGGAATTCCTATAGGATGCTATAGGAATAAATTTTCCTATAGGAATTTGAATAGGAATTCCTATAGGAAAATACGCTTCCTATAGGAATTAAAATTTGTGTTGGCCAAATTACAAAATAAATATTATTAGCAAACATTTTGGTCGTTGGTCTAAAATAATTTTATTTCCATACAAAAAGCAGTTGAGACAGACCTGAAATTCCATATCAAGATAAAAATTGCCATTAGTTCGGTTCTTCAACCACATTCCGCAGTATCAGACCATTGCCATAATTCCGAATTAATATGAGTGTAATTTTGAAACAGAATAGCGTATCAGAATTCAGAAAGAAAGGCTACAGGTAATAAAACTTCTGGCTAAACAGCGCAGTCACCAGAGAGGCTCCGTCTAGCCAGTGTCGTACCCAGGCGCATGCAGCCACGAAACCGCGCAGATAGCGAGCGCGCATTGATACTTGGGATAGCGTCATTTCATTTTCGATTCTCATCTCAGCGCGCCACGTTTGAAATTAATTTGTGATGGTGTTTTGGCTTTTGAGATTCAAGCTATGGAAACTTTTGGTAATAAAAGACTTTTTGTTTGCGAAGAGATCAGGCAGACAGTCCTCACCGAAGTAACATGTTCTTACGGAAAGATTTAACTAAAAGCCATGAAAATCCAGTTGAACCAATAAAGTCCTAGAAGCTTCTCTCGCACGAGGCTACGAGCAAGGTAAGAGATTGAGTATTTATCGTTTGTTTTCTATTGTCCTCCTTATTGTAATGTGAAATTTTCTTTGGCTCTCGTCAAATTTCCTGTTTGATTGTCCAATACAAACCATTTTATACTGAAGTTAGTGTAGTTGAACTGTTGAAGTCAATGTTTGGTATTAAGTCATCATCTAGTTTTGACTCGTGAACATGGCGGTTGGAATCTCTTCTCAATTTAGTTAATTGTGGTTCCTAACAAACTCTCAAATCATTCTACCTTTTTTGCCATTCTTTAGCCACCGTTGCTTTCATGATAAGGATTATCTTATGTAAAACTAAAGCATTCAGATTTTGAGGTAAAAGTTATTTGTGATTAGCGTATTTTCACTGAATCACAGGCAGAATTCATCATCATTAATATGAAATATTAAATTGTTGTTAACAGACTAACAGTACGTTTTGTGTGTGTGTGTGTGTGTGTGTGTGTGTGTGTGTGTGTGTGTGTGTTTGTTTGTTTGTTTGTTTGTTTGCTTATTCATTTCATATATTATTTTCTCTTGTTTTCTAGTGCATAGGGTAGAGTTACCGTGTTCAGTTGTGTTCAACCATTTAATTCAACTTGCTGTTTATATTGGTAAGTAAAATCCTTAAATAACCTTAATTCATATACTAGTAGTTTATTTATTGAGTAATGACATAATGATCTATTCCTATGTTGATATCTCAAAGTACTAATTACAGGTCATGTATTGGTCTAACTGTATGTCTTTTATATATATATATATATGAGTAAAATTTGTTCTCAAGCTTTTTATACTCAGAAAAATGTCTGAGTATCCCTGACGGGATTCTTATCTTTCTTATCTTTCTTATTATCTTATCTTACCTTCTTATTACCTTCTTATTACCCGCGACCTTTGATTTATCCTTCTCACTACTGTCTGAGTCCCAGTAGTTCAGTCGGCAGATTGTCTGTCTGGATATCAGAAGGTCGCGGGTTCGAATCCTGTCAGGGATACTCAGACATTTTTCTGAGTATAAAAAGCTTGCGAACAAATTTTACTCATATTACACCAAGCTACAAACTTCACTCTTAACATACATATATATATATATATAGTTAAAGTTCAAAGACTCAACAGGTTTGATCAGACATTTTATTACTATTTAGTTTCGTGCCACAAATATTGTGTGGTACTCTTCAGATAAAATGGTTAGACCATTTTATCTGAAGAGTACACGCACAATATTTGTGGTACGAAACTAAATAGTAATAAAATGTCTAATCAAACCTGTTGAGTCTTTGAACTTTAACTATAATATGCTCTGGATTCCCATCGAGCACTCTGCCAAAGGTTTTTACAACATCTTCTACAGTATATATATTTAACAATTAAATTATGAGCTTAAAATTTCTGAGTGAATAGTTGACGAGAGTGGACAGCATTTGCAATAGTACACTAGTAAGTTTCTGCTATATATATATATATGCATGCTAAAACACAGATCACACATCTGGATATTTTAGAAAGTTGAACGGTTTGATTAATAAGACAAACTGATATAATACTAATAATATTCATTTGGTATAATTTTAGTGATATACAGATACTGCATATTCCTTATACCTTACTGAACATCCCTATATTCTAATTGTCTTCAAAATTATAAGAATTCTGCTAAGGAAAGTAGAATTTTCTGTCCAAATTGTTTGTTCGGTAACTGCAATCTTGTACTTTGGAGGAATGTGACCTTGGGAGGGAATCTTACTCTTGACCCTGGGAAGCTAGTCAGCTAGTTAGTAGGTCATTACTGAGAGCCCATTTGTGATACAGTATATGATGGAAGATTAAGTCATATATATACTTTGTATATGTTTAATACATGTATTGACATTAATTTACACTCCACATGATTTTACTCTCTAAAGGGGAGGTAGCAATGGTATTGAGTCAAATGATTATTACCCATTCCTGCCTGAGCCAGCCAATAATATTGTCCCCTTTATTGTTTTACTATGTTTATCAGCAGATGATTCCTCAGACACCCTATTGTAGGCATCAATGGGTTAAATGGATTGACTATTTAAACAAAGAAAAATCACAACAAAATCAAAATTTTAGCTTATAAATTGAAATTTTGAGTTTTGTTGCAAAGTGGTTAATATATACCTTTAAATTTTTTTAATTAAATTTAATTAAATATTAGTTAACAAATTGTTGAACTAATTTTCTCATTCTACAGGACTGGA
>JAWNZC010000107.1:0-105000 GCA_035771165.1 Paragorgia papillata | reverse complement strand
CTCTGCAACCGCCGAGGGGCCTTACACAGAGGGTTTTTTTTGAAAATTGTTTCTAGAGGCTGATGATCTGTGTGTACTGTGATGTCATTCTTGCCATACAAATATTGATGCCATTTGTCCATACAAGTAACTATTGCAAGGCACTCTTTCTCAATCTGCGCATAGTTTCTCTCGGTGGAGTTCAAGGTATGCGATGTAAAGCACACTGGTCGTCCCTCTTGGATCAATGCTCCACCAATGGCTTCCTCTGAAGCGTCAACTTGCAGTGTGACAGGAAGATTGACATCATAGTACCGGAGAATTGTATTGGATGCTATTAGTTCTTTTGCTGCTATGAAGGCTTTTTCTTGACTTTCCGACCAGTTAAACTCGACATCTTGTTTAGTTAACTCTCGGAGTGGAAGTACAATCTTGCTAAGATCTTTCGAAAATTTTGAAAGATACTGGCACATTCCCAGAAATCGTTGCACTCCCACTTTATCTGTTGGTCTGGGCATTTCTCTTATCGCTGTCACCTTTGATGGGTCAGGAGCTACTCCATTACTTGTCAGACAATGTCCCATGAACGTGACGGAAGTGGATTTAAATTGTAACTTCTTTGGTGAAAGGCGCAGGTCTCCTTTGCTGCATCGGTTGAGTAAGGAAATGAGGTTTCTGTCATGGTTCTTGTCTGCTTCTTCTTTGGTATTCCCACATCCAAATATGCATATGTCGACGGCAATATTTATTACACCATTTAGACCTTCTAGAAATTCTTGCTGTCGTCGCTGATATTCTTCTGGCCCTGAAGATATACCAAAAGGCATGCGAGTATAGCGAAACCGACCGTTCGGCCCTTGAAAGGTAGTGAGCAGCGAAGATGGTTCATCTAATACGATGTTGTGAAAAGCCTCGGAGACATCGACTATTGTAAAGACCTTTGCCTTAGTCAGCTGTGGGAGTTTCTCTTCGATTGTTGGAATGGTATACACCGGTCGTCTAATTGCTTTATTGATGGTTTGACTTGGATCAATACAAATTCTTAATTTCCCGTTCGGCTTTTCTTTTACCAACATGTTCGACAGCCAATCTGTAGGTTGTGTCACTGGTGCGATGGTCCCCTCTTCACAAAGTCTTTGCAACTCTGCGTTGACTTTAGATAAATTCGCAACCGGAACGCGACGTCGCGGGCTTTGTACTGGCTTGACGTTTGAATTTAGTTCGATATGCATCGGCGCACCCAACGGTCGTCCTCTGCCTGGTGTGAATATATTATCATAATGATTTAACACATCTTCCTTTGTCAACTTCCCCAGAGGTGGTAATAACTTTGAATGTTTCTGCTCCGTATTGTTTCGGTTTTCAACGGAATGCACCTCATCTGCATGAATCTTTAAATATTCAAGGATTTGGGCATCACGACCACATAGCAAAGGAGGCTTTCCCTGAGGGACATCAACAACCAGAACATCGATTAAGTGCAATTTACCTTTCCTATCGCAGCAGAGAGTTACACGTCCAATTGGCTTTATTGTTTGGCTTCCATACGTCTGTATCACGGCTTTGGTTTTCAATATCTTGCTTCTTGGGAATAGCTTGTTTAACACTACCATGGGAATTGTATTGCAAGTTGAAGCCGAATCAATTTGCGCTCTCACAGTCTTTGTTTGATCTTTACCGACGAGGTTTAAATGTGCGAAGAATTTCTTACTATGTTCAGCCCCAGATTTGGTCGTATTTGTTTTATGATTGATTGCAAATAGATCTTCTTCTTCTGAATCCTGCTGGACTTGATGTGATTGCTGTTGTTTTTCTCTGTTTGACCGGTTACTTTTGCAGGCTCTCGCAAAGTGTCCGATATTGCCACATTTATTGCACCGTTTCTTGTATGCTGGGCAATGTTGTTGTCTCGGTTGTCGATGTCGGCCATCGCACCACAAACATGGTTCTGTCGCTTGTCCACTGATTCGATCTGTTGGTCTTTGCCGGAAATTGCCGGGTTTGTTGCTGTAGTTAACTTGCTCTTGTTCCTGCGTTCCTCTCGCGGTTTTCATGATTTTGTTTGTAAGCGTTGTCGATTCATGTGCCTTGGCTATTTCTACAACTTCTCTCAGAGTTACTTTCTCCTGTGTGCCGACTTTATGTCTGTGTCCCTTGCCAATAAGCTTCACTCGTAGGGGTTCTGAAATGAGTCCTGCTATGAACTGATCTCTCATGAGCTCGTCTTGAAAGTTTTCGTATTCACACTGAGCACCCTGGTTTCGTATCTTAGATTCCCAAGCACCAATTGACTCGTTCTCTTCTTGAAGAAGACGAAGAAATTTCTGTCGCTCCCCTGATACTCCGATGCTTGCCCCATAATATTCCTTTAGGGCTTGAATGACCCGATGAGGTTTCTTTTGATCAGCCTCGCTAAGACCTAAACTGAATTTATAGACTGTTCTTGCTGCCGGCGTAAGAGATGCTCGTAAACATGCCATTGCTTTCTCTGGTTTAATCCATCTCTCCTCTTCGGTCTCCTTTGACATATCAAACCAATTGTTCAATATACAATAATCAGTCAAATCCTCAACATAAACTTCCATATCATGCTTCTCATCCCCCGTGGCTTTTAGTATTGGAAAGGGTAGATTTATTGAGGCCATGTTTTCATCGAAGAGAAAATCCCACCGCTGCCACCAGGTTAAACATCTACTTGTTTAATAATATATCTCATGCTTTACAGGCATGAATATATACTAGTATTATGAATATATTAACATAAATGAATTATAATATCTAACCTATTAACAAAAGATCAACAGAAAGACCATAAGATAGAATGGAAAATTTTACGCGAAGCAAAACCATACAGCAACAGGACAAAAAGTATGCCAACTATGCAACCTTGAAAAAGTCTACATTATTTACAGACCAGAACTAGGAACTTTAAACAAACGGAATGAACTAGCCTCCGCGTGTGGACACAAAGCACCATTTCTTCTTAAAAATTTTAAAACGTGAACTGATAATATAGGGGTTCACCACACATCACCAAAACACTATCGCGCGACACCATTAGCTATACTCGTACTGTATTCTACACTTTTAAGCGAACCATTAGCATTTTTAATACAATCGAACTATTGTATTATATTCTACACTTTTAATCGAACCATTAACGTTTTTAATATATTCTACACTTTTAATCGAACCATTAACATTTTTAACATTGTAAATTTTAATACAGAGGGACACTTTATGAATAATCAAATCACTACAAACTTTCTGAAGACGGAGGAACACCTCCAGAAACTTGATGTAAAATGTTTGTATAAACGCATGCAGTCTATTATTATTAGTAGTATATATATACTCTGGGCCCATGCGCACTTCACGCTATCTGAATGTATTTCACCGATGCTTTCCCACATGCGGTTGTCACCGACGATCGCATGTGTATAAGTAATTGGTGAAATTCATTCAGATTGTTCCTAGCTACACTGATGAGCTGTTGTACAGCGAAACACCGTGTCTGTAGATTGAACTATATATATATATATATATATACAGATGCTTATGAGTAGTGGTGATTATATATATATATATATATATATATATATATATATATATAATCACAACTACTCATAAGCATCTGTATGTCAAGTTCAAAGGAACATACCCCACCTGAGAAGAAACCAACCCCATCTGAAGAAAACCCACCAAAACCAAAGGAATTATTGGCATACCAATAAAGATTTTATTGCTTCCCGTTTGTAGATTAGCTAATTAGATTATTCGTTACATGAGTAATTGCGCGAGAATATTGGTGGTCACAGGAGTGCAATGGCGGGAATATTTGTTGTCACGTGAACGAAATGGCGGGGATATTGGTAGTCACATGAGCGCAATGCGCGGGAAAACGGGATAGGAATTGGCGGTTATATAAAAGCTGTAATATGTGTGATCGGTTCATTACCTACTGCACATCCGCTTCTACAAGATCAAGCAGAAGCTTCAATAAGCAAATCTTTGTTTAAAAGGTATATTGCTAAATTATTTCTTATTGATTATCTTTATTATACTTTATTTAATATGTCGGGTTCTGTTCCTAAAATTCTTATTCTTGGCCACACTTTGTTCGCCGTTTGCGGACAGATTTAGAAGGGAATTTTGATCCTTGCGCGAGCCAAAATTTTCACCTTCCCAGTCAGGGTATATTGCTCTGCGGGGCACGGGTGGCCGCACTGTGGACAAACTGATCATGTTCGATTTGCAGTTTGTGCAGCAATTTAGGCCGGATGTTGTCATATTGGAAATTGGGACAAACGATCTGAGCCATTTAACTCCCGAAGTTGTTGGCTCGGATATCGATGACCTGGCGCAATCTCTACGCCACCACTATGCGGTACGTGTTGTTGGTGTATGTCAGGTTATCAATAGGTATATCCCACATTCTCAGGCACCAGACACTGGCTTTAATGCAAAAGCAGATATTCTGCGCAAATATTTGTCTGTCGTGCTTTCGGACGAACCCGGCGTTTTTCTGTGGGAGCACAGGGAATTTTTTAGGACAGACCGTGTTCTGCTGTGCCATGATGGTGTGCATTGTAATATGGAAGGCCAATATTGCCTGTACAGAAGTTATCGTGGTGCAATCCTTAAGGGGCTACAAATGTTAGCTATTTAAACCCTTGCCCTTACCTTTTTCACTAATGTGATACAGGGTTGCCAGTTTGGCTTTTTCTAAGCCAAATTTCTCAAATTTGACTTATTTTCATAAGGTTTGGCTTGGAAAAATTTCTTTTGCCTTATAACTATTTTTTTGAAAGTCGTCGGTCTTTTCACCATATTTCAGTTTTTCATCGGTTAAAATTTGCTGCTTTGTTGTTTAGAAAGACTAATTGTTAAATCTCGGTATAGAGCAGTAGAAATTACCCGATCTGAGAGTTGGATAACCATGGGATAACTATCAACCAATCAGAGACGAATTTAGAACATCGTCACTCATGCCACCGTCTTCGCAGAGGTCCGACCGCATAATATTTCAAGTTTCAACCAATCATAATTCAAGAATTTTGATCCGTTTAAAACTTCAAGGTACGGGAAAAGGTATAAAAGTAAAATAACTCACTAAAAAGTAAAAACCGTAAAATCCTACACAGTTATTAAGTTAAAGTCTAAACTCGCTTATTTTATGATCAGTAATCAATAATGAGCTTATGCAAACCAGCCACAAGTGGCCGAGGAAAACAAATGGAAAAGGATTTATAAGGATTTGTTTGAAGCACTGAAGAGTTGCCTAGAACAGTCTGGCCTTAGTCTAACGAATTGCATCGGTTATGCAAGTGACGGAGCATCTGTTATGGTCGGAGAGCATGACTCGGTATGGTCGAGAATTAAAGCAGCGTCTCCAAATTGTATCCTGATCGGGGGCATCTGTCATTCCTTGGCCCTCTGCATCAAACATGCATTCGAAAAAATGCCTGCCAATCTTGGTTTCATGCTAAGTGAAATACCGAAGTGGTTTTCCAAAAGTGGAGTTCGTCGCGACGCCTACAAGGAACTCTTTGAAACTTTCGAAGGGTGCAGTGTAGAAAGTTCCACAATTCCTCTTCCCTTCCAGAAGTGCAATCTGACGAGGTGGTTGGTGCGAGGAAAAGTAATTTTCAATATAAGGAGCCAAAGAAGATAGATTTAGCTTTTTTATTTGCAAGCTGGCATTGAGTCCAAATGATTTCGCAATCAGTGTCGAGATCAGATCGTTGGGTGATTATCAAATCCTTCTTCGTTGCTTGGAAACTCCTCCATAACGACAGGGCCTGTCTTTCCTGAAGACATTATAATCATCTGGAAATATCTCACACTTGGGTGATTATCAAGTGCTGCTTCGCACTGCAATACTGAAGGAAGAGACCAGTCGACTTTTGCTCTCAAAGAAAGAACGTCATGACTTTGGCCACCGTCCATTTCTTGAGTTTTCATAACTTTTGAGTACATTATGTCGAAAATGACGCAAAAAACTCACGGCCAACATTAGTAGAACTCTGGATCATTGTACAGAGATTTGATAATGCAATCTTCCTTCAGTACGGCAGTGAATTCCTACCCACTGGTGAGACAGACATCGAACTTATCCAGCAGGTCGAATCGGCCGTCGTTGTTTGCTATGAATGACGAAATCCTTTGGTCACTTTTCAGCTTAATTGGAACTTCTTTCTCCTTTTCCAACTTTACGAAGAAGCATGAGAAATATATTTGGAATAGTTCTCCCCAAACAACCCTGGCCAGTCTCCTTCAATTTCCAAAAGATCATCTCACTACAATCCTTATGCAAATCAAGCTCCCGTGCATCCACGACCTCCTTCACATACGGAAGGCACGCGACAAACTCAACACACCTGCGAAACTGAGCTCTCCCATAACGAGCTAGCAATGGTTTATCAAATTCAAGTTGATCCATCCTTGCTCTCCTTCCAACCAAACAACGGAAAAGATCCCCAAAATCCCAATAACCACTTAACAATACCAACAAATGGGGCAAACCATCGACTCTTCTGCTCTTCATTTCCTCGATCATGCCTTTCGCTAGCTCCTTCAAGTCAGATCGACAATCATCCAACTCCCTCATTACCCACTCTATTGGTCTACCGCTCGTGTCGTCGTCTATTAGCCACCCTTCCATGAGGTCAACTTCTTTAAATTTCATGGCACAGATGTCTAGGCCGTGGCGGTGAATGTTTGGCGCTGCTGATTTTGCCGGCTTAACTTGGCAAATCTCATTTGCAAAAAGCTGCAACTGCTTGGTTGCCTCGTCTATCCAGTGGACAAGCTTCCATCCTGGACACCACAACAACTGTCCTCGAAGCATGAGAAGGACGATGGGGCGAAGGAGATCAACGAAGCCTAGCAAATCAAAAACAAAGTCCTGACCAGCTAACTTGTACTCGTTAATCTCTTTATTGTCGTGATCTCTGTATGCGTTAACATAAGCAGCAAAGCTTTTTTCGAGTCGAACAAACTGCTGGTAGCTCGAACTCGAACTCAAAAAGCGCTGTTTGGCAAAATAAATCGTGGCGCGAAATGACAGATCAAGCTCGTCTGCAGTAGCTTTGCCAACCGAATGCATTTTTCCATAGCTAAATAAGGTATGGAAACGTTTAGTTCTCATCAAAAGACGTGAAACAAATTCTGAATTCATGAACTTGTTGAACATCTTGTCTAACCAGTGCGCAGGATCCCACTGCAAACGCCACCACAATTCATCTTGGGTTTCCAACGGAAGATGGTCCCACAAGGCGTTGTTCATTCCTTCGAGAAATGCTTTGCAGATATATTGGCAATCTGTCACCTTACCGGCCATGTAAAGGATCCGCTCATTTTTTACACCAGCGCGAGACTTCAGGTCTACCAGGATCTTCTTGGCGAGCTCATCGCCCGTGCCTCCCTTTCCATCGGAATCCATCTAAACTGGCATCTAAAACAATGGCTTGTCTTTTACCATTTGCCACTGGACAGATCAGGGTTGCCTGGTTTGTGATTCGCTGATTCGTCGATTTGTCAGCGATGACATAGTAGTGTGGTGGTAATCCTGTGTTTGCATGTGGTTGAACAGGAACTTGGAAACTTGGCTATCAATGTAAGCATCAATTGCTTTAATCATTGGCACAAACATTTTCCGGCTATGACTAAAGTCCCCAGTATCTGCACCAGCAGCATAACCCTTCTATTTGGTCTTCGTAATGAAGGATTGCAGCTTTCGACTTCACAACGTTGACGGCGGCTCTCAGCTGGTCCTTCATCACCCTTTTTCCTCGCAGTTTTGTTGGTGCAATTTCTCTGAGAAATGCAGCAGTGTCGGTATGGGTCTTGCTTTCAATTCCCAAAAGATGGTCCAGAAACGTCTTCTTAAACAGGTGCAACTCTTGGCTACCACCGTCTGCAAAGGATTGATACTAAGTGTCATCGATATTCAACCCAAATTCAAATTTGATAGACATTTGTTTAATTCGCCATTTTCAGACAATCCTGGAGAAAAGTGCTTGGGACACTATGCGAAAATCGGCAAAATTGGCAAAGTGGCCCAACAATTTTGTCAAGGATTGTCTGAAAATGACGAATTTATGATTTTTCAATAAAACACAGCTTTTTAACTTTGTACCATTGCAAAAGATATACAGTTTAATAAAAGAGCCCCCGTCTCTGCTCCCCCTTACCCCCTCAATGGGGAAGGGATCACTGGAGCAGAATCTCTGCAGAGTTCCCACCCGCACCGGTACCACCCGCAGGAGAGGTCTATTTAATTTGCATATTCACCAAACCTTCTATACTCCACAAACAAAGTAGTATATAGTATATTATTTATTTTTAATGTGTTGGAGTCTGGCACGAGCTCTAAACCAGTCACATCAATTCATTTTAATTGGTTACCCAATCACAGAACTTTTTTTTTTTTCATTTTGGGGGGTGAGCAAAAACCAGTTGGGTTTCCGTTTATCTCTTAGTGTATCCGTTTTGGATATATATGAGTGATATCACATATCGTTCCACCTTCTGTTGTTGATGACGTGAAAAATGGTCCATAATAATATTTTTTTTTCATAATAAAAATAAAATTATTTTGTTTGCGCAATGTTTTGTTTGTGTTGCGCGGAGGTCCTTCTAGCGTGACACCATGATATTGAACGAGTGTTTTTGTCTGACGTCATGAATTATATGATGTTGTGACAAACAAAAAAAATATACTCCGTGTAGTTTTTTTTGACGGATTATTATATATCGGAATTGTATAATTATTTTTTTTGGGGTAAAGTGTTGAAGGATGTATAGAAGACACGGTTTCTTTCCAGTCATATAACATATATTGTTCGTTCTAGCACACCATTACCATGTTGATAAGTGAGTTTTTACCTGTGAATTATATGATGTTATTGGGGGGAAATTAGTAATCCGTGTGTTTTTGTTTTCGTGCGGATTATTGTTGGCAAAAAAATGTTTTGGCGTAAAGTGTGGAAAGATAAGGAAGTATATAAAAATAAGACACTTCATGTGTAGTTGCATTGAGTAACATAGTCTAAAAAGAACTGTAAATATGAATAGAGATCAAGCTAGGTTTATTGCATAGGAGGCAATTCAGACTCTGTTGAATAGATGTCCTGGTACACGCTTTAAGGTGATAGATGTGGTGAAATCTGCTGGTCTGTCTAACTCAACACCCGTTCAAAGGATTTATTATCAAGCTGAGTATACGGTTGGTATTTACCCAAGTCTTGAGGCTAAATATTTTTATACGTTATACATGGGTGGTTGTGATTACGCTAATGCAATAGGTCATTATGTGTGTTGAAGAGAGAGAGAAACGAGTCGGAAAAAATACCATATGTACCAAGTATTGCGAAGGAATTTTTGAGACAGATAATTATTCATTGGAGACAGATTCCGACAAATGGATAACGAACACAGCATATGTATCATTAAATCATAATATATAGACGGTATATGTATAATAATATACGTTGTGTATATATCATTAAATAATATTTTTTTAAACAATGTGGTGTGTGTTAGTATATTTATAGTATAGTGTGTGTAATATCAAACAGTTTTTTTGAATACGCGTATTTGTAATTGTATAGTCTTTTTGTGCGTATGTTTTATACGAAACGATTAAAAAAGATGTGGAGAAACGAGCGTTTGTGAGAATGAAATGTTTGCGCAATAGTTATATCGCGGGGTTATTTACGAAAATATGTATTATTTTGAAGAAAAAGTGATAATCAGCACGCAACAGTGTAATCGATGACAGATGTCATTTTTTCGTGTTAGTTTACGAAAAAATTAAAAAATTGTAAAAACACAATTTATCGGTGCGCAAACACTTAACACTGTAATTGATCTTAATTAATTTACACAGCACGAATAGTGTCAACACTCAGTGATTGCGTGGGCTGTGTGTATAAGGATTTTTGAAGAAAATAAAATTTGTGTTCGAGTTGCTTTCAATGGAGTGGGTGGGCGGTTGAAATTTGATTTTTGCGGTTATAAATAAGACGCAAGGAGCGTATATTTAAATAGGACACAACGACGACAGTTTTTGCATTGAATAGAATGGGGAAAACAGTTGAAAAAGCTAATTATCTTTCACCGGTTATACTACGAGAATTTGGTAGTTGGTATCCCGACATATCTCTTATACTACGTAAAAGTGAAGCGTTTACTTTATTTGATGGTGAGACAGAACAGCGTCTTATATTTGAACTGGTGGGTGATAAAGAGGATTATTATGGACCTGTCCGTGGGTATTACTATACATTTGATGATAAAATGTTTAGTACCGATCACCTTATGAACAAGAGAGTGATTTATGAAGAAAATTTTAATTTAAAGTTAAAGACATGAACAGAGATGAACCACGAGACTGACGGATGGGAAGAGAACGGTGTATATGTAACATTAAATCATCTTTTTAAACGATATATATGCAAATATATTTTACATGATTTTGTTACTAAATCAAATAATGGAACTCAGTATATTAAATTAAAATTTGTAGGAAAGAAGAAAATATGTTGTGTGCAAATAAAACATGAAATTATATATACATATATACACAACGTATGTTTTGTACCGTGTGATGGGGAAATACGTTAAATTAGAGGAAGGTTTTGATTTTAAGTATTACGTATTTTGCGAACATGAGTTACGAGGAGAATTTGAAATTGTATAAAAGATTGTATTTTTTAGTATGAAGCACTTCTCAGTCAAGGATGGGGGTGCGTTTTATCACTTGTAGTGATAAAACAGTTTTTTATATATTAAATCATGTAAAGAAAAAAATTTGTACAGTTGCAGTATAAAAAAAACTATGAACTTTATCGTCAGATTTGAACCAATATATATTTAATATACACTTCAAATAAACGACAAATTTTTTTAAAAGTAAACATGTTTCGGCAACACTTATGCCATCTTCAGTACTAAGCAGTAATGGATTAAAATATTTACAAGCAGTATTTATATAACTTAACCTAATTTGTATTACAATGGTGATACTAATCTAAATATTAAATTCTAACACGATGTGACAAACTGAGGAGAATATTGACAAGGTGACATGTCATTCTAATGAAGGCGTCTAGCGTAAAAAACAAGTATAGAAATTCTAATTATAGTGGTGGAGATGTAAAGAGAGAGAGAGAGGAGGGAAAAAAATAAATAAATAAATTATAAACTAAATATAGTGTTACAATGAGAGACTTGAACGTTTAGGTCAGGTTTGGTTTTCTTAATGTAAAGAGCTTCTGGTTTCGCCTATAACCACTCATCACCTCACCACACGGATTAAAGAACACACTCAGACCGACAAAAACTCGCACATATACAAACATCTTCAACAATCCCCTTCATGTAAAAACCAATACAACTCATCATGCTTTAACATTCTAGACACGGCAAAGTCTTCCATCACACTGAAACTAAAGGAAGCTCTTTACATTAAGAAAACCAAGCCTGACCTAAACGTTCAAGTCTCTCATTGTAACACTATATTTAGTATATAATTTTATTTTTTTTTTCCCCTCCTCTCTCTCTCTCTCTTTACATCTCCACCACTATAATTAGAATTTCTATACTTGTTTTTTACGCTAGACGCCTTCATTAGAATGACATGTCACCTTGTCAATATTCTCCTCAGTTTGTCACATCGTGTTAGAATTTAATATTTAGATTAGTATCACCATTGTAATACAAATTAGGTTAAGTTATATAAATACTGCTTGTAAATATTTTAATCCATTACTGCTTAGTACTGAAGATGGCATAAGTGTTGCCGAAACATGTTTACTTTTAAAAAATTTCTCGTTTATTTGAAGTGTATTTTAAGTCTTGTGCTTTTGAGATCATATGGAAATATATTTAATATTATTTTTTGATAATATTATGTTGGAGGTTTTTTTAATTAAAAAAAACTGTGATTAGAGAAAAAAATGGAAATGTATTTTTGTTAAAAAATTATATCAAATAAAGAGAAATAGAAACGAATTTGTGTTATTTATTTTTTATTGTTTAAGGAATAAGGAATCGGTCTATACCCATTCCATACCCATTACCATAACGATTCCATGGAATAGGTGTAGCTATACCCCCTTTTTGATTTTTTCTAACTATACGTTTTTAAATTTTTTTATAATTTGTCCCGATCATATTTTCAAACATTTTTGTTCCTTTTACAACCTCCGATGGGATTTTATTTGTGACGTTTGCTGTTAGTTTTCCACCTTTTTGTTTTCTTTTTTTCTTTCCTCGTTGTCTTGGTATACCCCGGAAATAACCACCGCGTTGTGTTCTTGCCATAATTCACTCTTGAATTAAACTAAAAAAATTTTATTGTTTTATATATATATATATATATACATATATGTATTGTTAACCCTATTCTTATTTTAATTTTTGGTGTGATAGGAAGAATGGTTTATCCTCTTATGAATCGAAAATTTACAAATGAATTAAAACGTAAAAAAAAACACGTTTTCGAAGAGTAAGACATAAAAGGAAGAAATATAAACGACAGAGGAGGTTTTTTATTTAGTATTTTACCTAGTTTGCTTGCAAGTGTTCTAGGATAAAAAAAATGCTGAAATTTTATCTTTTGTTATTCTTGTACCGATTGAAAGGATGAATTTTTTGAAACTGAAAACATTTGCTTACGATGTTGTAAGAATGGAAGAAGATGAGGATGAAGATGAATTGTTTTGGTTTAAATGTGCAAAGTTTGCTAATTCTTTAAAACAACTTATAGAGCAAGATATAGATTGTATGAAGATAAGCGATATAGTTAAATTTATACACAAACGTTGTATGTTGGCTGATGACCGTGGATATTTTGCAGAACGAGATAGACATGTGGGTAACCATTGTGGAATTTTACCGCAGTTTATTAATATTTATATGCAAAAATTAGATAGATTTTACGATGAGAATAAAAAAACCCAAAATATTTTGGAGTTAATATATTTTATTGAATGTATTCACCCGTTTTCGGATGGTAATGGAAGAATTGGAAAGGGCTTGGTAGCGATACTTAAAAATGATTTTGTGTGTAAAATAAAGACTAAAAATCAACACAAATTATTATGTAAAAATTTATTTTTATATATATAGATTATATTTAGATTATATACGCTTGACTCAATTTCTTTAAAAATAAATTTTATTCAATAAAAAAAATAATATTATAACCAATATTCGTTTCCATAATTTGTGAATATTTCTTGGTGTGGTTCTATCCTTTGTTTTGATTTCAGTGAAAATTTTCGCACCCCCCTGTTTTTTAACAGGTGTGTGTTCTTATTAAAGCGCGAGTTTCGAGCATCGTTTGCATATCGTGCTGCGCCATCAGTAGAGTTGTTACCATAGATACATCGTCCCTTGTTGTCGCATACTGCATACGTAGCACGTGCGTTACCATAGTCACGATCAATACTTCTCTTTGTGGTTTTACGTCCTGAGAATCGGGCGATTATCTTTTTTCTGTGGAATGGTATTTTCCACGCAAATAATCCTTTACCAGCATTAGGTATGTTTGATGGTTTAATACGAAGATTATCTTCTTTTGCTCTAGTTCTTGCCATCTTTCTGATTAAATAACATGTATTGCTCTTATTCCAAAGCAATTGATTTTATATTTTTCTATGAAGTCTATTAAACATTCTATTTTGTACGTAATATCACTTGGAAGTTGTAATATTTTTTGTTTCATTTTAAAAAATCGAAGTCTTAAGGTATAGGTTTCGATTTTTCTTACAACATCGTCGTCTTCTTTGTAGAAATCTCCCAAACATTCTTTAAAAAGAAACGGGGAAAACATAACACAATCGTCGTTGTCATCGATTTCGTAAGCAACGTGAGGAATATTATTTTTTTCTAAATATACTTCAATATTGACATAGTCGTGCTTAGCCATTTTCTCTTTTTTTTGTAAATAAAAGTGTGTGAATGTTGTGTCGTTTACTAGTTTATATACTTTAGAGTTATGGGTAACATCTTAGGATCAAAGAGCACACCATGGGTTACTTTTACATGTATTCATGTAAATAATTCTGATGTTACTGTTGATAGGGTTGACGGTGAGGAGCAAGAAATAAACGAAGAAGGAAACAATACAAAAAAGAAAAGATTTACATTAAATTGTTTAAGGAAAAATAATGAATAAAGATCAAAGAAAATTTCATTATTCAGACGCTGATACTGAAAGAATAATAAGTCTTTTTGAAAAAGAAAGGGGGACAAATGAATTAAACATACCCCCGAATATATTTGAAGTCGAACAGATAAGTGCACGATATATAGAAAAATTTAAAGTAAACGAAAAGATTCTCTCTTTATTTGTACCTCGAGAAAAAACCGCAAATTTAATTGAATTTGTGCAAAGTTTAACGAATGTATTTCAATATTTTATTAACGTTGCTAGATCGTCGGTTAATTCGGACGACGATTATGTTCAGTTTGTGTTTAGTAAAGCACCTGTGAGATATTTCTCTACGGCTGCTCTTAAGGTGAAAGAATTTACACCAACATTATTTTTAAATACTTTAGAAAAATTTATGCAGAGTAATCAGGAAGTCATCGCTAATGGGTGGAAAACAAATGTAATTATATATTCATTTCCAAATGGTGAATCAAAAAGAAAGAGAAATAGTAATAAGTCTAAGAAAAAAAAGAGTAGTGTTTATAACTTTTAGGAAAGAGTGACAAAAGGGATGGGGGAGGCGTGAATAAGAAAAACAGTGATGTTAAAAAAACGGTAGATCAATGAGATTAGGGGTGTTTCAAGTGATCTGTAACAAGTTAAATAGTTTAATTAGAAATTGTTGTTTTGTAGTAGCGTTGTTGGTAGGATTATCGTTTTTAAGAAAGGATAAAAAGCACGAGAAAATGAAATTGAATATGAATAAAGCTGTAGATGATTTATTTTCGGAACAAGAAATTCGTGAGGTTTATTTGAAATCCGGTGTTCGCGAAGGAACTGTTGCGGTGAAGGATTTTTTTTTACGAAGGGTATTTGAAGTTAATGGGTGTTGATCTGGTTGTATTTTCCGATCAATGTTGTAATTCGATAATTTACGATTCTAGAACGAACGAACATGGCGAATTTGTACGATTTGGTTTGTTTATGGTTAAACAAAAATCATTATGATCTTATTTTAGATTTGCGACAATTTACAAAATTTAAACAATTTTGTTTTAGATGTATGAGTTATTTTAGGAGTCACAAGTTTGTCGATTCACACATATGTAAACTTAATACTACATGTCAAAAATGTTTTAGTTCTAATACTTGTCATGAGAGTCCATATACGAAAATGGAGTGCTCATCGTGTGGAATTTTATTTAGAAATCAAATTTGTTTTCAAAATAATTTATTTCAAAAAAATTTTAAACCTATACAAGCGAATTATCCAAAACAGACACCGTGTCAATACATGTCTTTTTGTAAAACCTGTTATAAAACGGCACCTCGATTTATTTTTACGGAAAAAAAAAGTTGCTGTTAAACATGATTGTACGAAGTTATTTTTTTTTCATTGTTCAAAGTATAAAAATAAAGATCATTTGTGTTATATGAAACCTATAGATACAGTCTGTACAGGTAATACAACAAATTTTTTATTTTTTTATTTTGAAACTAAAGTTGATGTTAACGGTTTGATGGTACCTTTTTATTGTGTCGTTCAAAAAGTTTGTAGTTTGTGTGATGGTATACCGTTTTGATTAAACGATGTTTCTTATACAGAGGACGAAAAATTTGCCGATGTTGGCATTGAATGTGTAGAGTGTTGTGGGTATCGACAATACGTATTTGAAAATAACGTAGGTAGATTTTCTTAGAACGTATTTCAATATGATTTGACCAAGATAATGACTGACTCAACGTTACACCAAGATACTTAAAACATTCGACACGGTTTAATGGGCAGTTGTTGATGAGTAAATTGATGTCCTTAAGTTTCGTTGACTTTGCATTACCTCCAAACACCATGAATTTACATTTAGAAGTGTTAAGAGTTAACCGGTTTGTGGCAAACCATTTGGATAAGATTAGGTCAGAGTTAAGCTGTTCTTCTAAGTGAAAAGCGGATTTACCTGAACAATACAGAAGAGTGTCGTCTGCGTAGAGGGAGATATTACAGTTTTGGACAGTAGAGGGAAGGTCATGTTGGTTAAGCGATATTGATACAATGTTGGCGGGTGGTCTTGAGTATAAAATGTCACGAGGTGGTGAAAGAAAGATTTTAGATCGATATGTTGACGGATTTTGTGCAAATAATAATACGGTATTTCAATTCTATGGCTGTTTCTATCATGGTTGCAAAAAATGTTTTTACGAAAACGATTACAATACAGTATTAAACGAGAAGTTTGGAAGGTTGCACGAACGGACAAGACGTTTTATATATTTATTAAAATCTGAAAATTACGAAGTTGTTGAAATGTGGGAGTGTGATTACCGGATTACGTCAAAGTACTCGAAGAAGCAATTAGACGAAACCACAAAATTGGAACCACGTGACAGTCTGTACGGCGGTCGCGTGTCACCCGTTTGTTTATATAAACAGAACGATGTTGATTCGCGAATTTGTTATGTCGATTTTACATCTTTATACCCGTTTGTGCAAAAAAACAAAATCATTTCCAGTTGGTCATCCTACGATTTTATTGGGACAAGAATGTAATTCGGTTTTATTAAGTAATGTGTTTGGATTAATAAAATGTTGTATTTTACCACCACAAGATTTATATTTTGCAGTATTACCTGTTCGTATGAACGGTAAATTATTATTTCCCTTGTGTTTTGCGTGTGCAAAAGGGAAATGTGTGCAATGTAATCACAGTAGGGATCAACGTATGCTTATTGGTACGTGGACGAGTGTAGAGATCAATGTAGCAATAGAGAAGGGTTATGAGGTGGTTGAAGTAATCGAAATATACGATTATAAACATAAGGAGAACATTCTTGGTGGTTATGTTGATAATTTTTTAAAGATAAAACAAGAAAGTAGCGGTATTCCCTCTTCGTGTTTAGATGAAAATGGTAAGGTTGACGAGACAAAGTTGAACGATTATATTAAGGAATATGAGGAACACGAAGGATTTTTGCTGGATAAACAAAATATTTAAAAAAAATCCAGGTCTTCGTACTGTGTCAAAAACATCACTCAATGCTCTATGGGGTAAACTAGCTCAAAATGAAAATAATACTGTTGTTGAATTCATAAACGATTATGATGAGTTGTTGAGTTTAGCAAATGACGAGAGTAAGCAAGTTACAGGTTTAGATTTTCTTTCCGAGGATGTTGTTAGGTGTACGTACAAAAAAACAGAAGCTGCGACGACCCCATTAAACAATCGAAATGTAATTATTGCAAGTTTTGTGACAGCGTATGCACGTCTTAAACTTTTTGAGTTAATCAATAAACTCGGTAAACGCGTTTTATATTTTGAATACGGATTCCGTGATATACGAGTGTGACGAGTGGAATTACAACGAAGTAAAAACAGGTAATTTTTTAGGAGATTTAGCCAATGAATTGGACGATGGTGATTGGATTACTTTGTTTTGTTCGACAGGTTCAAAATGCTATGCATATCAAACCCACTTAGGTAAAGAAGTTGTGCATGTTAAAGGGTTTTCTCTAAAAGGAAATGTTTGTTGTAATCAGTTAAATTTTACTTCCTTATCTTCTTGTGTTACTGATCGAAATCAAATTATTAACGTTAAGTATAAAAATAGGATAACACGTAATAACCGACAACAGCTTTTAGTGTGTGACGAAGAAAAATCTTTTTCGTTTACTTGCGATAAACGACTCGTGCAACATGATTTTACAAGTGTTCCATACGGTTATTTGGGTTAAGTTTTTTTCTTTTAACAATTTGTTTAGACTGACGAAATGAGATTGGTTGTACTACCTTTTCAACACCCGTTTATGTTAACGCTTTGTGGACCGACACAATGTGGAAAAACACATTGGATTTTTAAATTGATAAAACACATTGATTCTATGATTTCACCAATACCGACAAAAGTTGTGTATTTGTATACAACTTATCAACCTATTTATGATCGGATAAAGAAAACCGTCAAATTCATTCAACATTAAAACATATTGAATTTATTAACTGTTCCAAAGGAATACTGTCGATTTCAGATTTGAAACCTCATTTAGGCGATAGCAGTTTCATTATATTAGACGACTTAATGGTTGTCGTCCAAACAAAATATAATGAATTTAGACAATATTGCCTCGAGAGATCATCATAATACGAGTGTAATTTTTGTCTGCCAAAATCTAATGTATGGAAATGATAAATTACGAAACGCTAGGGTGAACAGCCAATATCATGTTATGTTTAGGAACTTGGCAGATCATAGAAACACACAATTGGTTGCTAGTAACCGTAAAATAAATTCAGAGGTATTTAGTAAGGTGATGTGGGAAATAAACGAAAATGAATATGGGTATTTAGTATTTGATGGTTCTCCATTTGGAAAAAGTAATACTAGACTTGGAACACATATCTTTCCTGATGAATGTACAATAGTGTATGATGTATAAAAAAAAGCATATATATAGAGAATAATACATGGATGTGCGGAAATATGAAATTTATTTCGAGTGTTGACCAGGATATCTCACGAGTGAGCGAAGCGAACGAGTGAGATACCCTGGTCAACACGAGAAATAAATTTCATATTTCCAAGCATCCATGTATTTTTCTGTTTATTATATAAAAATACTTCTATCGCCAAACAAAAATAGAGCAGAGTTGTAGTGCGATTTTTCAAACATTTTATTATCAAACGTATAAAACAGAATAAATACATGTCAAAATTGTCATATAACTGCACCGACAATAAAAGTGCCGTTTATTATTTAAAAAAAAACATAAGCGAACGATTATAAAGGCTAAATAGTTCAATTTTTAATAACAAGAAAAGGAACTTAGCTCTCTTGGCTGCTGCCACTGTCACTTTGTAAGTCGCGAAGTCTGCGGTATTTCTTTCTTTTGGGACTGTCTGTTATCAACGTTTGACTAGAGGCCGTAGAGCTGCTCGCAACGTGAATGTTAAAGGTGCCACCGGTGATATAATTTCCTTTAAACATTGACAGCACTTGAGTTTCACCATCTTGTTTTGGTGTTTCTTTGTCCTTGGAAAACATTTGAAAGCCAGTTTCGTCGGAGACGGATGACTGCGTCTGTGACGAAGCAGTAGTCGCTGACAACAGTGATGAAATGGCTTCTTGTTGGTTTTCACGCATTGTACTATAATTGTTTATAGACTGAAGATTCATGTGTCCAGTTACTTGAGCGATATGTGTCGGTGGAACGTTGTGATCTTGCAGCTTTTGGACAAGTGTTTTCCGAGCGCTGTGATTTGTAATGCGTTTGTTCAATCCAAGACCGGCTTCCGAGGCACAATCTTTCATCAACGAGTTCAATTTGTTTACCCCAATGGGTTGAAGCTTGAACCATCTTTTTTCTGAAGATGAGCGTTGGTGGGCAGTAAAGTTGTTTACGGCTAAGTAAAATGGTGAGTCTGGCGTTAATGTTTGCTCTGGTCGCTTACTTCTGTACAGCTTGTAAACAAAGACTGGGTCTCGGTCGGGTCCAACTGCTTTATTTTCGTACATCCGTGGCTTGATTATCCTTCTGTTTGATGGATTATCTCCAGGTCTGGTTTTCGTTTGTCTTTCTGTAGAATATTCTAGATATTCTTTTCCAGTACTATCCGTTTTTAATTCAACGTCGCCCCATTTCAAGTCTCGTTGCTCTTTTCCTCCCCTCAAACCTAAGTGTAAACAGTTATTAAACCACAGTGTGTTTATGAGCGCTTGTGGTGAATGGGTTCCCATGACTCTTTTAGTAAAAAGAATAGTTACCTCTTGTTCAGTAAGAGCAGATGCTTCCTGTGGTTTGTTTCCTTTTCCTACTCTTTTAAGTTGCTTCTGTTTTGACTTCAAGACTTCTCGAGTGTTCGCAAAATTATAACCGGTTAAAATTGACTCGGTGTATCGAAACTTTTTAAGGTATCGTTCAAGGGAAGCAACGAATCCTCGTAGAGTAGTTGGCTCATATTCTTCTCCCGTCTTCTTTCTCACTGACAAAAGGAATTTGCTCAAATAACCGTCTAATTCGTTTGGTGGGATATCTTCAATCCTTCGTTTCTCGTTCTCGTTTGCGAGAAACAGCTTTACCAGTGCAATGTCGCTTGTCGTTTTTTTCTTCGTGTTTATATTTTCTTCCTTTTCTACAAAGTGCTGCACGTATTCTTCATTCAAAGAAACAAAGCGTTTGTTTGTGGTTTGTTCAGGCTCTCCACAACAATCTACCTCGTTATCCCTACTAGAATCCATACTAAATACGATGAAAAATTCAAAAACCTATCGATATTAAACTCATACACTGGAAAATGGTCGGTGTTTGTTTTTAACACGCCACGGCGCTGGGAATACAGGTTGCTGATTGGCTGAAATCACGATAATCGACACATGTGAGATTATCATGAATAATCGACACATGTGAGATTATCGATTTTATTTGTGGCGGAAACATCAATAAAGCACTCTGTTTTATATAATAAATTGTAATATATATATTTTATTAAAAAAAAATAACTGTAAATTTTTTACAAAAATGCAGAAATAAAATTACAACAAATTTGACTGTTTGTTTTGGGTTCTTTACATTTTTTCTTATATATATTTTTAATTAAATTACCGTATTGTTTAAAGGACGCTATTTTTAAAAATATTTCGTTTAAAAATAAGCTTTTTACACTATGTTGTTTGACTTTTGGTAAATAACGTGTGTCTTTATTTAATATTTTATTTTTACATTTTTCATATAAAAATTGTAAACTCCAAACACCACATGTGGTCGAGACCATACTTTGATACGGTGATTTTACAACATTTATAAACTTAAAGCCCTAATCAAACGATAATAATATTTTCACGGTACATAATATTTTCGGCAAACTATTCAGAGCGGCTGGCTGAGATAGCGTGACCGCCAACTTGCGATGACTTGCGTTCTCGTTTGATTAGGGCTTAAGATTATTGTCTGATGCAAATTTCTCCCAGTATGTAGGATTATAAAATACTGTTTGTTTTGCAAAACTATCAAAAAAATAAAAATTTTGATTATTGACCCAAACAACAACCCAATGTCTACCGCTTTTGTTATCTTCGTCCGTATTCCATACCCAACAACATGTGGAAAAGTGTTTTTTCGGATTAATATTGGCAGGAAATGTGCCAAGGAAAAAATGTTTTAAATACTTGTTGTTAAATCTAATTTTATTAACATCATCTGTATTTAAAAATTTATTGAGAAAACAATAAAACGAAACCATTTAGTTTTTCTTTTTAGTCTGTGTATTCAGAATAAATTCTTCGTAAAACTCTAGTGTCTCTTATAGGAATTCTGCTTGATGAAGGTGGTGACGGTAAACGTAGAGGTGTAGCACCAGGTGTACCTCTTGGTGGGGAGGGTGGTACGCTTCTTGACCAGGTGTTATTCCCAATCGCACATACATACTTTTTAATTTTGTGTTTCGAATGTAGCTGGCAGGAAGTTGGGTTTTTTAAAATTCTTTTAAAGGTCGTAAATGTTGTGAGGAGGTTAAATTATATGATTGGGGTTTACTCGCGTTGTGTGTCAAATCGTAGATTAAATCCTCGAGATTTACGTTGACCGTAGTACCTTTAATTTTAAAACCTCCTTCTGCTTCTCTCTTTATTTTTTGTTCTCTTATAAACTTCTGTAAATTATTATGACTTTTTTGTATTAACGTTTCTCTTACTTGACGAATCTCTCTTTGTGCTTTCTTGCTCCTCTTCGTTTTCATCATCCGTTTCCTCTTCATTAATTTGTGTATAATATTGTCTTTTTTTTTTAAATCAATCATTGCATTAGTTTTTTGCATCAATCATTGCATCAATCATTGCATAGAGAATTCTAGTTCGCAACTAACTGTACCGTTTGGTCTGATCGGCAAATCTTCAATATGACTATCTCTTGACGGTGATAGCTCGTATGCTATAATACCGTGTTGAGCTTCAAACTCTGAATATTTAAATGGCATCTCGCGGTGATTACGGTTAAGCACAGATCTTAACTGTGCATAGGCGTCTTTTGACTTTTTTATTACTTCACCAACCTGCGCGTTGTTTACGGTGATTTGACAGTGTGAAATATTTTCGTATTGAAAACGATAGGTGTTTGAAGTATAAGTACCATTATAATTATTTTGTCTTGAATATAAAATGAACATTCGCGATGGAACGCTACCGTTAAAAATATCTGTTACTTGATGTTGTCTTCTATCGGCATTTATCGTTTCAGTAACACATCTAAAATCCGTTGTGTAATATTTACATTCTTCTTTGTTATTTGTCAATGCTAGATTTAGTGCTTGCGATAACTGCTGATTTGGTTTAAAAATGGGAAATATTAATTGTAGATCGTTTAAGTGGAGACGAGCATCGGCTATGGGACCATTCGCAATATTTGCCACCATAAAAATTATTGTATTATTGGTACGTATCAATTCCAGATCCAATCTAAATGCAGTGGGAATATACATTTCCCGCCTGAATCACCAAAACACGTGATATCTAGGTCATCGATCAAGTATTGATTAGCACTTTGAGCGAACGCAACACATCTTTCTCGGGCACCGTTATTTAGCAACCCCCCACCCCCATCTCCAACATCTGCTATGCTGTCGTAATGACCGGGTGTGTCGAGTATGACCATATTTAATTCTTTTGAATGTTGATAATCGGTGGGTACCTCTCGTGTCAAAAACTTTACCCACGAATTATAGTTTGCCAAATTATCTGCTCGTGTAACTAACGTACCATTAACTTTTAATTCTTTATTTCTCCACATTAAACGAAGTGGGAGGGGGCAAGGAGTACAATTCATATCCGCCGGAATATTTCCATTTGCTAAAGCAACTTTAACGTTTGAAGACAACTTAGCATCGCTTGATTTTATAAGCCCAAAAGCATCGCCGTTGTGTGTAAATATATAATTGTCAGACAACGGGTTTTTTGGAGTAGCGTGCAGAGTATATACACGGTTTTCCGTAAATGTTTCGTTGTACCGAGACGAAGTTAATAATTCTAAAGGCGATGTAAATACATTATCGTGCTTTTCAACTTCTTTCTGATCATTCATGACTAATCTTTTTTAAAAAAAAAAAATGGTTACAAATCAATCTTGCACGTTTACGTGTGACCAGATGAACACAATTGAATTAGTTTGTTAAAATCACTTTCTATTTTATATCCTTTTAAAGTATATAACAAATAAAAACAAAAACACAAATATAAATTTTCTTAATAAATTTATTTCATCGTTTTTTTTTTACAAAATAATATTATTACTTTTTTTATACGTTTACTTTCAAAATATTTCCCAACGTTCCCAAAACTTGTGGTAAAAACATTCCAAGCGCCATACCAGCACCAAGCGCACCACCCTTTTGTCTTTTTTTCATTCTTTTGTTCCAATTACGTTTTGTTAAAGAAAAACGTTTTATTTTATTTTTTTTATTTAATCTTCTATAATGTCTTTTCATTATTATTGTCTTGTTAAAACACGATATACCGATGGATCAATTTCACACTTTCTTTTTTTTGACGGATTTCTTTTACTGTTGACGCTAGCGTATTCAGGATTTAAGTTGGTTGGTAACCCAACATTGCCTTTTATTAATGTTTCTTCGTGTGTAGATTTTTTTTCCGTCCTTAGTTTCAATAATATAACATTTTGTATTCGAATGTACTTTTCCACGACATTTTCCGTGCAGTAAATCTAAATAATCTTTTTCTGTCAATCTCATATTTTTTCCTCAAATAAGTTTAAGTAAAATGTAATTTCTTCGTCTTTTAATTTTGTTGCTGTATCACCGTCATACGATAGTATAAATTGAATAGCCTTTTCAGCTTGGTCTTCACTTTTAATTAGAAATCGTGGTAGTTCTTTTTTATCAGAATTCAAATTATTATTTTGATTTCTTTCATTTAGATAAAATAAAAGTCTTTTTCGAAACAAAAAACATTGTTTCGTATTAATATCAGCTTGAACGGCAACGTTTTCTTGATTTGCTAATTTAACTGCAACGATTTGTTTTACTTCGTCCTTTTGTGTAAACCCTGAAAAATCTAATTTTCTCGAAAAAAAAGTCGAAAATAATTTTTAATGTTTTTACATTCAAACGAATTTAAACTCCAATATATTTTTTTATCTGTAGTTGATCCAACGTAAAGGGAAAATGGATTAGACACATCATATTTTTTTAATGTTAAGCAATACTTTTCCTTCAACTAATTTTATTTTGAACATTATGTAACGATCACGTCAATACTAACAGTTTCAGAATCAAGCGGTGTCAGTGCACCCGTCACTCCTCGCAATGAGATATGAAACGATGATATAATCGATTTTTTAAATTTCCTTCGACTTTTAATAGGTGCAAAACAAAACAACGAACCACTACCTTCTCCTTCTCGTTGAATGGGTACAGTGGTTAACAACTCAGCGCTCGTATCCCCAGTTAACGTTCTTTCCACTTCATCACAGTAAATGAATATTTTATTTAAACCATTTGAAGGATCCGGTAAAAAACTCGAATGAAGAGTAGTTACAAAAGAACTCGTGGGCTGATTATCTATTTTTTGTTCAAATATATTAACACTATTTTCAATTCCCAGCATAAAAGCAAGTGCTTGAGAAAGAGTTAATGTTAATGTTATATTTATTTTTTTACCACTGTTTTCTTTCGATTTTAACGACAGACGGGATTTATTTAATTCTCCACCATCATGCGCTGCACCATTTTCAGTCATATAAGTCGGTGTATACTGACACAACCAATATTCTGTATAAAGATTGATATTTGCTTCCACTTTCCCATTTGCGTTTAATAAAAATAATATATCGTATTCGTCTAACCCGTTATTCATAACACGAAGTAATTGCTCAATATTGTAAATTCCGTCGGGAATAATTTGTTTCCCCGTCTCAAATAATATTTTTCCAGCTAAAACTTTTTCATCTTTATCTCTTTTAAAATTACTATACTCAATTTCAAGCGAGTACCAACAAGAGTCACGAGTAATATTTTTAGTCGTTAAAGGGTAACATACTTGCAAAATTTCAATAAATTTATCTTGGTTTATAGCATCGATGGGTTGTATGAGAGGCATCTCAAATTCGTTCGCATAATTTTCTTTTCCGTTTTTCGAAATTGCGTTACTAACAATATGAATATTCATGTTATCGCTTGTAATTCCTCACGATAGCATATTCCTTGTATTATTTCGTCCTCGTCGTCTTTTATCTGATAAGTAATAGGATCCGTGATGTATACTTTTTCAACAGTAAAAATTTCGTTCGTCCAACGTCTTAAACTTGATTTTTCAAATATATTTATTTTTGCTCGTGCAATTCGTACCCGCGTACCTTTTTTAAAACACTTTAGTGGGTACAGGATAATTAACCAAACGTTGAAGAATTTTATATTTTTTGATTTTTACTTTTGTTACGTGACCGCTATACGCAACAAAAAGTGTAACCTCAGCTGTTTGGTTTTTACAATTATTTATTTAATTAACAAGAAACTTAGAACAGATATTGAAAATGTCTATAAAGATTAAAACTAAACTAAAGTTCAGAAACTTATCTGTCGTCTGCACACAACGAAACAGTCAATAGGAGATTCCGACACAGGTTAACAATCCGTATGGAATTGAAAAGGAAGGAATAATAAAACCAACGGCAGGAACTCCAGGACTGACTTCGTAACCACTTTGATACATATAGCTCACTCTCATACATATGCATGCCTGATATATGTTCGATGGCTGCTTATATAGTTTCTAGAGTATATAATTATAGTAACTTCATTCTATATATAATATATTTACGTAATTACTAAATGACATCATAGCTGACTCATGCCAAGTCACAAGTATTTACTAATTGGTTACAAGTACTTATTAAGTGTTCAGTGATCAAATAACGTCTAGTTAATTAACTGTCTTAGGATAGGCATATCCGTAACACCCTCCCTCTTAAAGAAAAAAAGATGTTTGATAGAACTTTTCTATGGCCTAGAAAGACAGTCCGCAATCAAATTGTCTTTTCCTTTAATATGTCTGATTTCCAAATTATATTCTTGTAAAACTAGACTCCATCGCAATAGGCGTTGATTCTTGTTCTTCAGCTTGTGGAGGAATACCAAAGGATTATGATCACTGAATACAACGATCGGCAGACTTGAGGAAGAGACAAACTTCGAAATGCTGTAAAGCGAAAACCAGAGCTAAACATTCCTTTTCGATTGTCGAATAGTTTCTCTGGTGTTTGTTGAACTTTCTGGAAAAATAGCACACCGAATGGTCAATCCCGTCTTCATCTTCTTGGAGCAAAACAGCACCAGCAGCTACATCACTTGCATCCACAGCTAACTTAAATGGATGGTTGAAATCTGGAGCTGACAGAACGGGAGCACTTTTCAACATGGCTCTAAGGTTTCCAAACGCCAGTTCACATTGATCTGTCCAAATATATTTAGCGTTCTTGCAAAGTAGCTGAGTCAAAGGCTCAGTGATGGTGGAGAAATTTGGACAGAACTTTCTGTAATAACCAGCCATACCCAGGAAACGCATCAACTGTTTCTTTGACGAAGATCTAGGAAACTCTGAAATACAACTTATTTTGGCATCAACAGGCTTTACATAACCCTGACCAACAACATGACCCAAATAGGTGACATGTACACGCCCAAACTCACTTTTGATCAAATTGATGGTCAGTTTTGCCTTGCTGCGCCTCCTGAAGAACTCTCGGATGATCTTTAGATGTTCTTCCCACGTATTGCTGTAAATGATGATATCGTCGATGTACGCTTCGCAACCGTCCAGGCCAGAAATGATGCTATTAACGAGACGTTGAAAGGTGGCTGGCGAATTTCTCATTCCAAATGGCATGACCTTGTACTGGAACAAACCCTCTGGGGTAACAAAGGCTGAGATTTCTTTGGCACGATCAGTAAGTGGAACTTGCCAAAATCCTTTCAATAAATCAAACTTGGTGACGTACTTGGCTTTTCCAATTTTATCGATACAATCATCCATTCGTGGGATTGGAAATGTATCCGACTTAGTCACATTATCGACTTTTCGGTAATCGGTACACATACGATAGCTTCCATCAGG
The DNA here is from genome assembly GCA_035771165.1 of Paragorgia papillata. NCBI lineage: Eukaryota > Metazoa > Cnidaria > Anthozoa > Scleralcyonacea > Coralliidae > Paragorgia > Paragorgia papillata. The sequence continues at coordinate 77,749 of JAWNZC010000107.1, read as the reverse complement.
TTTCGGCACCAGGATACATGGAGAGCTCCAATTACTTTGACTTGGTTCTATGAAGTCGTTTTCCAAAAGATATTGAACCTCCTCACGTAGGTATTTCTGCTTCACTGGGTTTAAGCGGTGGGGATGTTGTTTCACTGGTTTAGCATCACCAACGTCGACATCGTGCAAAATTTTGTCTGTTCTGGTAGGAATATCTGGAAAAAGGTGTTCGAATTCTTCAACCAGGTTCTGAAGATCTTGACGTTGATTCGGTTGAAACATAGGTAGCCCAAAAATCCGTGTAGAGCCCCATTCCCCTACTAGCTGTCGCGCGCCGCAAGCCCCCTTGCAATGATTACATGATATTATATAGAAATACATAAGGTTGGCAAGTAATTCATGGTTTACGAACAAACTACTTGAACAAATGGGAAAATACTTGGTACACCGTGATGAAAACTGACAAAAAACTAACGATACATTAAACCTGGATAATTTTGCTATCTTGTCACAAACAAATTTCGTTTCAAAACAACCGGGAAAGAGGTAAAATAGACACAAACTGTGAAATTTTGTTGAAGATTTTCCCTGTCTCTATGCGGGATGCCACAGGTCGACGTATTCGTCATTTTTTTAAAGCAGCAATAGTAAGCCTATTGGTCAATAAAATACACAAACTATGACGTTCCTGGAGGGGAAAAAAGAGCTACAGGGGGGTTAATCAGCACAAAATAAAAAGTGGAAAACTTGGCGGGATTGTTGACGGTGATACGTGAAAGAAAGATACCCGACGTCGGCCGACGGTGAAATTTATTTATAGTTTTTATTTATAAATAAGCCTAAAGTAAAGGACTTTTTAAACAAAAGATGTGATAAAGGAAACTCGAAACGATTTTGTTCTGGTACATATGAAAATATATATTTTTAAAATTATGTTTTTAAAAGATAAACAAAGACGAAATACCGTCAAAAGAAATTGCCAAAACCAACAAAGGCAATGTACTTTTAGCATTTACTTTTTATCTAAATAAACTATTAATAAGCTTACTGTTTATCGATAAAAACACGAAATTCCGTCAAAATAAATTGCTCTACATTCATTTTTAATACTTTAACGAAAAGAAAAACAAGCTTTCTTTGTTTTCCGAAAACAGTCTACTTATTAAGATAAACAAAAAGCAAAGCCGAAGGTCCGTCTGTGATGGAAAAGGAGAAGCCAAAGGGATTTTGCAATAATGTCAACGCTTTTTTCTGGTAAGTTTGCATGCATACGATATTCTTTAAAAGTGAAAGACCCACATTACTGAACTGGTTATTTGCAAATGTTTATACCGCCGTATATAATTTGTCATATTTGAAAACAAAAACAGCCAGCGCTTCTCACAACGCAATTAAGAACAAAAAACCAATCAGTTTTAGACGAGTTTGCCTACGAAGTACGAAATCTATCGTACAAACAGTTAAGACGACCAAAAAATTACAATGTCATCCCCCCAAAAAGACGTTTTAATCACTGTTTAAGTGTTTTAAGCATGAATAGACAACACTGTAAAAAAAAAAACAAGGGAAGGGAAAGCAAGGTACCGCAATAAACACCGAATAATATTGACCTATTAAAAAGCCCGCTCATCCAAAACGCAAGTCAAGCTTATATGACTATTCTAAGGCCATGTGCAGGGAAAGTAACTCGTTTATACAAGAGAACTGACTTACCTGAATAAATATGTCCATGGGTTATAAATGTTTTCACACGCAAACGTGGTGCAACTGGTGAAGCTGGAGCTGCTGCAATGGTTTTATAAGTCCACACTGGGAAATATAAGTTAAAGATATAAAACGCGAAGCCAAAAGGCAAAACTGCCATAAAAACACTACAGGCATTCTCGAAGTTTTATTGAAAACTGCATGTCAGTCTGACGAGCAAGTCAAGTAAGAAGACAAAGGAGTTTCTAATCCATAAACGTACAAAATCAATGGTCTGCAACGAAAAAGGAAAAAGAACGTTACCAACGTTCGAAACGGTTGTCATCCATGGCAGTCGTCAAAGCTCTTGCAAGAACATCTTAATAAAATCAAAAGAGAAACGAGAATCAATTTGAATTTGTGATAACTATACCTTAAAAATACCCTATATTAACGGAAATCGTAAACGTTTTAAGGTCAATGCTGCTCCAAGCATGGTTCTTCTATCATTGCTCGACTATTCCATTGTGTCAACTGCCAAATAAACGGAAAACCTGTTAACTATACTTTCGTTGTTTTGCCCAGAAAAGCCTATGAAAGGCGTGCGCATGCGTCCATGATAATTAAGAGGAGATTTCCCCCCGTTTATTTGGCAGTTGACACAATGGAATAGTCGAGCAATGATAGAAGAAGCATGCTTGGAGCAGCATTGACCTTAAAACGTTTACGATTTCCGTTAATATAGGGTATTTTTAAGGTATAGTTATCACAAATTCAAATTGATTCTCGTTTCTCTTTTGATTTTATTAAGATGTTCTTGCAAGAGCTTTGACGACTGCCATGGATGACAACCGTTTCGAACGTTGGTAACGTTCTTTTTCCTTTTTCGTTGCAGACCATTGATTTTGTACGTTTATGGATTAGAAACTCCTTTGTCTTCTTACTTGACTTGCTCGTCAGACTGACATGCAGTTTTCAATAAAACTTCGAGAATGCCTGTAGTGTTTTTATGGCAGTTTTGCCTTTTGGCTTCGCGTTTTATATCTTTAACTTATATTTCCCAGTGTGGACTTATAAAACCATTGCAGCAGCTCCAGCTTCACCAGTTGCACCACGTTTGCGTGTGAAAGCATTTATAACCCATGGACATATTTATTCAGGTAAGTCAGTTCTCTTGTATAAACGAGTTACTTTCCCTGCACATGGCCTTAGAATAGTCATATAAGCTTGACTTGCGTTTTGGATGAGCGGGCTTTTTAATAGGTCAATATTATTCGGTGTTTATTGCGGTACCTTGCTTTCCCTTCCCTTGTTTTTTTTTTACAGTGTTGTCTATTCATGCTTAAAACACTTAAACAGTGATTAAAACGTCTTTTTGGGGGGATGACATTGTAATTTTTTGGTCGTCTTAACTGTTTGTACGATAGATTTCGTACTTCGTAGGCAAACTCGTCTAAAACTGATTGGTTTTTTGTTCTTAATTGCGTTGTGAGAAGCGCTGGCTGTTTTTGTTTTCAAATATGACAAATTATATACGGCGGTATAAACATTTGCAAATAACCAGTTCAGTAATGTGGGTCTTTCACTTTTAAAGAATATCGTATGCATGCAAACTTACCAGAAAAAAGCGTTGACATTATTGCAAAATCCCTTTGGCTTCTCCTTTTCCATCACAGACGGACCTTCGGCTTTGCTTTTTGTTTATCTTAATAAGTAGACTGTTTTCGGAAAACAAAGAAAGCTTGTTTTTCTTTTCGTTAAAGTATTAAAAATGAATGTAGAGCAATTTATTTTGACGGAATTTCGTGTTTTTATCGATAAACAGTAAGCTTATTAATAGTTTATTTAGATAAAAAGTAAATGCTAAAAGTACATTGCCTTTGTTGGTTTTGGCAATTTCTTTTGACGGTATTTCGTCTTTGTTTATCTTTTAAAAACATAATTTTAAAAATATATATTTTCATATGTACCAGAACAAAATCGTTTCGAGTTTCCTTTATCACATCTTTTGTTTAAAAAGTCCTTTACTTTAGGCTTATTTATAAATAAGAACTATAAATAAATTTCACCGTCGGCCGACGTCGGGTATCTTTCTTTCACGTATCACCGTCAACAATCCCGCCAAGTTTTCCACTTTTTATTTTGTGCTGATTAACCCCCCTGTAGCTCTTTTTTCCCCTCCAGGAACGTCATAGTTTGTGTATTTTATTGACCAATAGGCTTACTATTGCTGCTTTAAAAAAATGACGAATACGTCGACCTGTGGCATCCCGCATAGAGACAGGGAAAATCTTCAACAAAATTTCACAGTTTGCGTCTATTTTACCTCTTTCCCGGTTGTTTTGAAACGAAATTTGTTTGTGACAAGATAGCAAAACTATCCAGGTTTAATGTATCGTTAGTTTTTTGTCAGTTTTCATCACGGTGTACCAAGTATTTTCCCATTTGTTCAAGTAGTTTGTTCGTAAACCATGAATTACTTGCCAACCTTATGTATTTCTATATAATATCATGTAATCATTGCAAGGGGCCTTGCGGCGCGCGACAGCTAGTAGGGGAATGGGGCTCTACACGGATTTTTGGGCTACCTATGGTTGAAGATGAGATAGCTTGGAATCCAGATTATGTAGGACATCAGAGTTGTTGAGTTTTGATGTGGCAGACAGACTAGAAAGTTCTCCTAGTTCTACATCGTCTTTGTCTTTATCAGACTCAGAACTCACTACATTTACAGAATGTATTACCCTATCATTATCGTAATACGGCTTTAACATATTTACATGGCACAACTGTTTACGCCTATCTGGAGTTATTAGGACATAATTTAAATCACTTTCTTTCTTGTCTACAACATAGGGACCAAAATACCTAGCCTGAAGGGAATTTCCAGGAACTGGGAGCAATGCAAAAACCTTATCACCGCGTTTAAATTTGCGGTTTACTGCGTTTCGATCAAACCTATTTTTCATGTTTTTCTGTGTTGATCGAAGATTTGTCCTAGCTAGATCACATGCTTTCGTAAGTTTTGTGCGAAAGTCCGAAGCGTACTGCAAAAGATTTAACGAACCCCCATCTTCCGAAAGGAATTTTTCTTTTAGGAGTTTAAGTGGTCCTCTAACCTTATGTCCGAAAACTAACTCAAATGGGCTAAAGCCCAGAGATTCTTGAACTGACTCTCGAGCAGCGAATAAAAGTAAATGGATGCCGTCATCCCAGTCTTTTTGTGTGTCGAGGCAATAGGTTCTCATCATGTTTTTTAAAGTTTGGTCAAACCTTTCGAGAGCACCCTGACTTTCAGGATGATAGGCAGTAGATTTATACTGCTTGATGCCTAACTCGTGCATCACCTGTTGAAAAATTCCAGACATGAAATTTGAACCTTGGTCCGACTGAATAGACTTCGGAAGGCCAACTAAAGTGAAGAATTTAATTAAGGCCTTAACAATGGTTTTTGCCTTAATATTTCTCAAAGGTATAGCTTCAGGGAACCTTGTAGAAGCGCACATAATGGTCAACAGATATTGATTGCCTGCCTTAGTCTTAGGTAATGGGCCAACACAATCTACAATTACTCTACTAAACGGCTCCTGGAAGGCTGGAATTGGCTGTAAATGGGCTTTTCGATTCACCTGATTTGGTTTCCCAACAACCTGACAAGTGTGGCAAGTTTTACAAAATTGCACTACATCTCGTCTAAGATTAGGCCAGTAGAAATGACTCAGAATTTTAAGATAGGTTTTGGTAACACATAAATGGCCAGAAAGGGAGGTTTCATGCGCTAGGCTAAGTATGTCAGACCGGTAGGTCTTTGGCACAACGATCTGATATCTGACAGACCACTCATCGTCTGCCGAAACATCAGGCGGTCTCCACTTTCTCATTAAAATATCGTTTTTAATAAAGTAGCAGACCGGATTCTTCGCAATTTCGGCCTCGTCAACTGCTTTATGAAATAAGACAGAGATCTCAGGATCATTTTGTTGTGCATTAATAAGATTTGGCTTTGAAAAGGTTGCTTGAAACGATTCAGATGTTGAATTAACGCCTTCGAAAGCTTGTCCAAGAAAGGTGTCTGACATATCGATGACGTCTTCACTAGCGTCATGTTCTAATTGCTTCGGTTTACGCATGGCTCGAGTTACCGCACATGCGGGATATAAATCTGAAATTTCTTGCTCAATAGGATCAGGAGTTTGATTAACACACGGTTTATCAGTCAAAATTGGGTTAACGACTACCTTCTCGCCTGCAAGGTCATTGCCGAGAAGTAGATGAATTCCCTCAAATGGTAAAGTCGTTTTAATACCCAATAGAACGGTACCAGACACTAGGTCTGACGACAAATTGACTTTGTGTAATTGTTGAGAACTGAACGTATCAGAATTAACTCATCTAATCAAAACATTCTTACCAGAGTAAGACTCCTGAGAAAATGGTAAAGTATCTGCCAACAAAAGAGATTGGGAAGCCCCAGTATCTCTTAAAATTTTAATAGGAACTGTTTTTGACAGATCACTTGTAAGTGATATGAAACCATTATGAATAAATGGCTGAAAGACTTCCATAATAGGGTCAAAAGAGGACTTAACCTCACAGTTAAGAGAAGGAAGTGGCTTAATGACAGATGTGTCTTGCACATTGTCACGCATGGACTGTTTTGAAGTACAGCCATTGGGTTTTACTTCACCTTGCTCTTGTTGTCTCCGTTTCAATTTGTAGCAATCTGATATTACATGACCATTCTTTCTACAATAACTACAAACTATGTTGTGAAAAGGAGAGTTTGAAGGCTTGCCTTGAGAAGGTGGTTCAAATCTAGCAGTGGGTGGTTTGGACTTTTTAGCGTCAGGATTAAAATTATCTGAATATTCCTTTGACAGGTTCTTAGCACCAAGCACACGCTTGCTATCAAATGATGAAGAATTATTGCCTCGAAAAGACCAAGACTGTGGCGCCTTATTTGTGAATGAAACCTTATGTGTTAAAATGATATCGTCGGCCAAACGCGCGGCAGCTGTTAAGGTTGTCGCCTTTTGTTCGTTTAGAAATACGCATATATCACTTTGAATACATCTTTTAAATTCTTCAATCAAAATCAGTTGTCTCAATCGGTCGTATTCCTTATCGGATTTTTCGGAGGCACACCAGCGATCAAACAATTGCTCTTTTTCTCTAGCGAATTCTAAATAGGTCTGCCTACTCGTTTTTTCAAAATTTCGAAATTTTTGACGATATGCCTCAGGGACCAACTCGTACCCCTTAAGAATCAATTCCTTAACGGTATCGTATTCCGAAGCTATATCTAACGAAAGCTGTGCGTAAATATCACGAGCTTTTCCAACTAAAACACTTTGCAATAACATGGTCCAATTTTGTTTGGGCCACTTACGATTTTCGGCTATTTTTTCAAAATGTAAAAAATACTTATCGACATCCCGTTCCTGGAAAGGTGGAACCATTCTAATGTGCTTAGTAACATCAAAACTCGAATCTAGTTTTCAGTGTATGATCCAATTTTTCTTGCAACTCTATATTTTTCTTTCTTTCCATCTCAATTTCTGCTTTCTTCTCTCTCTCTTCTTTCTCTTTCCCTTTCTCTTATCTTCTCTTTCCCTTTCTCTATCTTCTCTTTCCCCCTTTCAATCTCATTCTTCCATTTCTCTTTCTTTAATTCCAATTTCATTCTTTCTGCTTCCATTGCAAATTTCATTCTTTCTATTTCTGTTTCTGGATTTGCATCGGGATCCTTATACAAATTTAAAACACTTTCCTCAAAGTATTCAGATTTAACTAAGTGTTCCATAATTGTCTTTTGCATGTCCTTCTTTACCATAGAACTTTTTACCTCTATAGTTATATGATTACCTAATGAGATCAGGTCATCCTTCCTCAATTTATTAAAAACCTCTTGATTGGGCTCTAACATAAACTGCTCAGGTTTAAATTCTGACATTTTATCAAATAGCTGAGCTCACACAAATTCGAAATTTACCTCCGAATAAAAAAATATGAGAAGTTACCGAACTTTGATTTGAATGAAATTCCCCGGACACTAACGTACACTTTCCCGAGACACTAACGTACACGTTCCCGAGACACTAACGTATACGTTCCCGCCTGAGCCCCCAATTGTTACGTGACCGCTATACGCAACAAAAAGTGTAACCTCAGCTGTTTGGTTTTTACAATTATTGATTTAATTAACAAGAAACTTAGAACAGATATTGAAAATGTCTATAAAGGTTAAAACTAAACTAAAGTTCAGAAACTTATCTGTCGTCTGCGCACAATGAAACAGTCAATAGGAGATTCCGACACAGGTTAACAATCCGTATGGACTTGAAAAGGAAGGAATAATAAAACCAACGGCAGGAACTCCAGGACTGACTTCGTAACCACTTTGATACATATAGCTCACTCTCATACATATGCATGCCTGATATATGTTCGATGGCTGCTTATATAGTTTCTAGAGTATATAATTATAGTAACATACTTCATTCTATATATAATATATTTACGTAATTACTAAATGACATCATAGCTGACTCATGCCAAGTCACAAGTGTTTACTAATTGGTTACAAGTACTTATTAAGTGTTCAGTGATCAAATAACGTCTAGTTAATTAACTGTCTTAGGATAGGCATATCCGTAACACTTTTTTTTTGTAAACATTATGCGGTGTCAATCCAAATAAACTTTTATGGGGAGAATTATTATAGCGTTCGAGGATAGTCGGTAAAAACTGTTCGTAATTGAAATCATCAACCAAAGTCAATACTCTTCTTACCATTGTTTTTAGGGTTTGAATGACTCGTTCGACGTGTGACGCTTTTATTTCACGATTATATGTGTGAAAAACAGTAAATCCATACTTTTTACTAATGGATTTACGAATATCTTGAAATTCTGTTCCTTCGCCACATTGTATTTTTTTCGGAAATGTATCGGATTCGTCTAAGATCATTTGGAACTTTTTTCCGACATTTAAAGCAGATTTTTTTTCCAATAATTTAATCCAATAAAAACGAGAATACACATCAATACATACAAGCCAATATCTATACCGATTATTATAACGTGACAAATCCTTCATTTCAGCTAAATCCATTTCCCATTGTTCATTTACATCGTCCACTTCTATCTTTATTCGTCTATATTTTTTTCTATTTTGTTCGTGTTGTTTATAAGAACGAAGATCATCAAGCGATAAAGTCTCTCCTTTTAATAATCTTGCTGCTTTGTTTATAAATTCTTCAGAAAACTTGTTTTTTTCGTTTACGAGGCATTCTAGCGAAGTAAAAAATGTTACGAATTAATTTTATTTACAAAAGCTTCGTAAACTTTTTCCAATTCATTTAACATTCCTTCACGCACCACACGAATAAAATCATATTGTTGATCAGGGCACAACTGATCATTTATCCATTCGTTATACTTATAAATACATTCCAGCATAGGTTCACCACTAGATTTTACAATTTGAAAAAATTGTAATAATGCACGATCGTTAATTACGCCCAATTTTATCGTCTTTGCAACACTCACGTCGATGATTTCATTGCCCTCGTCAAGAGGTCTTTTTACACCTTTTTTTGACGGTTTTGTTTTTGTCGTGTTGTCAACGGCTGCGTGATAACTTCGAAGCCCTGTGCGAATTCATCCACCCAATCGTTCTCGCTCTCTTGCATTTCGTTGTCAAGTAGGTTGTTGTTGTTGTTAGAGGATGTAGACATATCTTCGGTACACTCATCATCAAACACCATGTCTGTGTCGGGGATTTCTTTGATCGTTTTTTTTTTGGTATCGAAGGGTCCAACCGTTCCACTCATTGCTTACGATTACCAGACGTCGTGGTATTTCCATTTGGTTTTTTCTTCACCCAGTATGAAGAACTCTTGCTCAGGAGATAGTTTTTTAAATTTCACTTTGTTTAAAAATGAAATGAAAGAAGAAAGATGATCGAAACTCATCTCAAACGTTGTGTTCAAGAAACACTTTTCCCAGGTTTTACTTGTTGGGTAGGATTTACACAACACAGATTTCCCGGTCAGCTTGTTGTGGTAAATACATTTCTGACTAAAATCCTTATACATTGCAAGGATGCGGTAGTTGTCTATTGGTGCTGCCGCCTAGACTTTTGGTTCAACTTTTGGTTTATTCCCACTCATGATAAAATTGTAAGACTAACTCGTAGATGAAAGAGTGAAAATGATGATGGTGTTGGTTCAGAATCGCCCCATATATATACACACACCGCGTAATTGAATTATCTTAAGCGACGAAAAAGTAATCGTGTTTTTGCCATAACTTCGTTTTTATATTTCTTACATGAAAACGTTGTTACATAGTTTTTTTAAATAATATGATAAAAAATAGCTAAAAATAATAAGCACCTCCCGTCATCATTCGGTCTTTGGTATTTCTCTTGAATTGCTGTCAGTTTTTCTATACTATCCAATTTCCAAAAATAATAAACTCTCTTTCGTTCAAGTGAACTCGTGATGACAGCTAAACCCCTTGCAATACTTGAATTTTTTTTAACATTGACGTTCAACAGTTTTAACATTTGTTCGTCTTTTTCCCTTAATCTTTTGTATTCGCATGCTTCTTCTCGGGTTTGCCGTAGTAAACACTTTTTCGCTAACATCGCAACATTTCCGTCCTTCTTCCTCAGCATAAAAACCTTGTGACTCATGTTGACTATCAGATACTAAATCGTACAATTCCTCACGCCTTTTATTATGTATGTCACTGTTCATTCTGAAAATTCTCAATACCCAATTTATCCCGCCACAAAATAAGTATAATAATCTAATAATCATACAATATTAGATTTCTTATATATATTTCCTTCATTTCTTTTTTTTCCGTCTATGTATAAAAGCGCATGATCAAATGATCGCAAATCGCAAATGGACCCAAAACGAAATAGAAGTTTGATTTTATGCAATCCAAAGGGGAGTTTTAAAATAAAATGTCTGAGATGTAAACTCGATATAAAATCTCAACAACAACATCTGTTTAAATGTGAAATTTGTATGATCAACGTCGTTTTTTGTAACTGGTGCTATTCATATGAATTTTATAGTGAAAAAGATCGTATTCAATTATGGCATGATACAAAAGACAGTCGCTGCGTCAATCGAACAAATCACGATAGTCCGTTGATAAAACAATTGTATTCATTTAAAAAAAAATTATATTTACACGATAAAAAAATTGTAAGATATATATTTTCTGTTCAATTAAAATGTTTTTAATGGTTTTAAAAAAAAAAAGATTTTTCTTTTACCACGGGCGACCATATATTTTTTTGTGTCCCCATTCCTGATGTCTCGGCGGGAAGCTCCTCGCCGTTGCCTGCTCGGCGTAAATCTCACCAAAGTTTCCTGCTTCTCTTGTCCGCCAAACATGGCGGGACGAACCAACGTTAACGATTTCCCGCTCCATCGGGAGTCTGGCTTGGTTGTCGGGACACCAAACCCGATCCCTTTCCACGGTGACTACTCCACCATAACTATTTTTTGAAACCGTCTTCACATATCTTTCGTACTCCATCCAATGTGTATCCCACCTCTGCTTCAACACCATATCGACATACATATTCCTTTTTTCTTCTTTGTTTCTCCTTCTTCTATTTTCTCTTCAAATTTTGGATTTCGTATGTATTGGAATAGAATCTTCTTCGATTTTTATATCCGCGGTAAAAACACAAGGTGTGCGTCACACATCATGTGGCCATCACATGGTTGACCTTGGAGTACATTAACTTTAACCTATGCGTCACATTGGACCTTGAGCGCTCTGTGGGTGTAACTCAATGTAAACACAAGTGTAAGATTAAGATTAGATTAAGTTAGTAGGACGAAAACAACAAAGAATGTTAATTAGGTAGATCGCACCACACATGAAACTTTCTTCACTATCAACAGGTGTTTTTTCTGGTGAATTATATTTGTGTTGATTATAGCCAGTGGAATGCGGGCGTGTATATGTCTTAAAAATCAAATAAAAAAAATATTTCAGAATTCATATATTTTATCGTTAAAGTCATAACCATATTAGGGTGTAAATACCATATGCGTCACATTGGACCTTGAACGCTCTGTGTGTGTAACTTAATGTAAACACAAGTGTAAGATTAAGATTAGATTAAGTTGATAGGACGAAAACAACAAAGAATGTTAATTAGGTAGAACTGATCGAACCACACATAAAGCTTTCTTCCCTATTAACAGATGTTTTCTGATGAATTCTGTTTGTGCTGTGCAATGCTAGTGGTGTGTGTACCGTATTTCCTCGATTAAGCGCCCCACCTCGAATAAGCGCCCCCCGTAGACCTTGATTTTTTAAATAAGCGCCCCCCTCGATGTCTTATAAATCAAATAAAAAAAACAAATTTATTTCAGAATTCGTATATTTCATCATTAAAGTTATATACACATTTATCGTCATCCTTTCCGATTACATGGGTATGGTTAAAACACGGTTAATGGAAGGGAGACTGGTTAGGCTAGCTGTACCACGTGACAAAATATGGGATTGTCCACAGGTTATTCGTATCACGTGATGCGGAGTGTCCATATTCTGAAAGCTCTGTTTGCGGTCAGTGAAAATTCACGTTGGAAAACTCTCGATTATTGCTATCGTATCACTCTTTTGTTCTGTATTATCTTCGCATGTCAATTTAAATACATGCCTGGCCGTAATTGTGCGTTTTATGGCTGTCCAAACAGCGCAAAGCACGGGGTTTCGCTATTTAAAATCGCTATTTAAAATCGCTATTTAAAATCGCTGTCGTTCGTGCCGACGATGGTGAAGAGACTTCGTCGTCGAAGAAGAAAGCAAGGGCAGAATGGCTTCATTTGATCTTAAGAACAAGGGACATGACGCCCGAGTTAAAGAAACGCATCGAGGCGTGAGATACATTTCAAGCCAGATTGCATTTTAACAAGTAAGTTTGAACTGATATAAGGATATTTGCGCTTGTTATTTAAATGACGACATGGCTCAGTGACGACAAGACGTCAGAACAGAATAAAGAGCTCTTTATGAATAATACAGTTTCTTAATGTCGATATTATACTTAATTTGTAGATCCCAAAAGAAAAGTTTTAATTACTGGCAGCGTCCCCACCGGAAATTGGCCCACGAGAAGTCATGAAGCAGAGAAAAAAGAACGCCGAACTCTGGTAAGAACCACTGACATGTTTGAAGAAATGCCTACTTCTGCTTAATCATTGTCCACTGTCGAAGACGTGCTTGAACAGCTTGACGAAGAAGCGTTAGCCCCATGGGAAATGAATAAATACAAAAAGGATGACGTTAAATTCGAGCTGTATGATGGTATACACAGTATTGCCAAATACAGTGTTACTGTCAATTCAGCATTAGAATTTACTGTTTATGCTTTTCATTGGCCCATTCCTGACGACCACAGTATTTACAATGAAAGAAAGCGTTCCGTCAGAGGTGACGGGGTTAAGGAGCTGCTATCCGTAGTGGAAAGCTCCTGCTTGTGTGATGGATTGCCTGAAGATCATCAGTCAAAATCTGTGGCTGTTGACCCAAACACAGACATCACACATCATCTTCCAGGAACAATTATTCGCCATTCAGTTCCTAAATCTTTATCCTCAACCCAGTTTGATGTATCCGTTCAGTATCGCTCTGCTGATTGTCGAGTAATTCTGGACACGTCTAACCCCAAAGAAGTGTGTAGTCCATGCTCCAGTGCCAGCTATTCCTTGAAGAGAGCTGAGAGGAAAAAGACAAAGGCATCATCAACCCGAGCCAAAAGCAAGGCATCCCTTGCTGCATGTGGGGCAGAAAAGTCGCGAGCAACTGTAAAAGAAACAAGGCTTCAGTGCAAGCAGTTGGAGGACCAGCTACAAGAGCTACAAAGCAAAATTGGTGAGGATGGAGTGAGCATCGGTGATTCTTTGGAGAAGGACCTTCTCAAAATAATGAGGGCAAAATCTTGAAGCTACTCCACACATGAAGTTTTTTTGGCAATAGCAGATGAAGCTTTTGCAAGCCAACAAAATGGGAAGAAGATACCACCCACAAATAATTAGATTTGCCTTGTCCCTGCATGGAAAATCCCCATCTGCTTATCGAGAGCTTAGAGATAGTGGTGCTTTAATTCTACCGAGCGAGCGGGTTCTACGGGATTACAAGAACTATTTTAAGCCAAAAGCTGGGATAAACAAGGAAAATGTGGAATCGCTACGAGAAAAAGCTTCTTCCTTTCGTGGTGCTCAACAATATGTTGCACTTGTCATGGATGAGATGAAAATCCAGTCTATTCTCGTCTTTGACAAGTATTCTGGGGACTTGATTGGCTTTATTGATCTTGGAGATCCAATGACCAATTTTTCCAACCTGCAAGAAGAAGATTCTATGGCTAGCCATGCTTTGGCATTTCTTGTAAGAGGATTGTGCACTGATTTAAAACATGTCATTGCATATTTTTTTACAGGAAATGTCACTTCTTTCCAGTTAATGCCAATTTTCTGGAAAGTTGTATCTACTTTGGAGCTCTCGTTAAATCTCTGGGTGTGTGCTGCAGTAAACGATGGTGCTTCTCCTAACCGCAAGTTCTTCCGCCTCCATTCCAAGTTGGCAGTAAATCTGGAGTGTGATGTTGTATATAAGACACCAAATATTTTTGCAATGTCACACTTCATCTACTTTTTTGCAGATTCTCCTCATTTAATGAAGACCGCACGTAACTGCCTCTACAACTCTGGGTCAGGTTCCTGCAGTCGTTACATGTGGAATGATGGGAAGTATCTGCTATTCAAGCATATAGCAGATCTCTTCTACAGCGACGAAGAGTTTGCTCTGCACTCCCTACCAAAGCTCACCATGGATCACATTGTCCTAACGTCCTACAGTAAGATGAAGGTGAAGCTGGCAACCCAAGTCCTGAGTCGGTCAGTTGCAATATCCCTGGAAGAAAGTGGAAATGAAGAGGTCCTGGGAACTGTGCAGTTCTGTATGATGATGAATGATTTATTTGACTGTACAAATGCGAGGTCACCGACTGAACAGGTCAGGAAGAGAAATCATTTCATGAAGCCACACACCTCCCAAGATGATGAGCGATTCACGTGGCTGAAGAATGTGTTCTTACAGTACCTGGATAATTGGAAGAAGAGAACGCTGACTAGGGAAGGAAATTACTCTCTTGATGCCAGAGGGAAAATGTTTATTTCTAGCCAGACCTATGAGGGCTTCAAGATCTCCATCTACTCACATGTTGAGGCCATCCAATTTTTGCTTGCTGAGGGGTTCGAGTATGTCCTGAGTGAGAGGTTTATGCAGGATATGGTGGAAGATTACTTTGGGCACCAAAGAGCAAAAGGAGGACGGTCAGATAACCCAACAGCCCAGCAATTTGGTTACAATGATCTAACCATTGCAGCCCAAAGAGATATTGCACCAGTTGTCAGAGGTAATGTTGGAGGCCGATATGAGAAAGAGAAGTGAGTAGTAGAAAAAGGCGGGTTCTGGCTCATTTTGGAATTATGCTTTTATAATCCGCCATTTTGAATATTTAAATTCATATTTTTAAAAAATATGAATTTCCGCATTTTCCCAATTTCCCAATTTCCGCATTTTCCCAATTTCCCCATTTTCCCATTTTCCCCAATTTCCGAATTTCCGCATTTTTCGAATTTCCGCATTTTCCGAATTTCCCCAATTTCCGCATTTTCCCAATTTCCCCATTTTCCCATTTTCCCCAATTTCCGCATTTTCCGAATTTCCGCATTTTCCGAATTTTCCCCAATTTCCCAATTTTCCAATTTCCCATTTCCGCATTTTCCAATTTCCCCCAAATCCCCAAATTCCCAATTCCCACAAATTTTTACATTTCCGAATTTCTGGTTTCCCGATGTCCGATTGCCAATGTCTGAATTCCGTCTTCGCATATGATTCTTTTGTCGTCGTTTGCACTTAACGCTATTTTGTTGATATGTTCCGTGTAAATCTCGTGCTGCCGGCTTCTGAATGTGTTCATGCCTTTTAGAATGTTTTTCTTGGTGAACAAACAGTTTTTGTAAATAATTGTATAAATAAAAAAATGAGTATACACTATGGTTATGACAAATATTGCGATAAGCGTTATTTAACAACATTAGAACATAAACATTACACCACTGTTTTTGATGTTAACTTGTTGAAAGCGAAAAAAACTGGTCAATCTGATAAAGGTGTTAGAGTTGGAAGAGTAAAAGATGGTGAATATTCACTTTTTCAAAGCGAATATAGGAGAGGGCCAATACCTGGATTAGATTTTATACAAAACACCAGAAAGTGCTTTATGCTTTTTAAATGTCCGGAAATGGTTAATATTAACATTTCAATATTTATCGCGTTACGCGTTATTGGAGGAACACCCAAATCTGGAAAATGGGGTTACATTATTGGTAACGACAATGGTGGTTATGATAAATTTATAGGATATAAAACCAATACATTAAACCAGCTATCGTATGGAGGAGGGCTTCCTGCTAAAGAGTATAACTGCACAATTCAGAGCAGCGTTAACATTTTTAACAAGCACTTAATATCATGTCATTGGTTATTGGAAGGAAGTTGTTTGTACATAAATGGAGTAAAGTCGGTAGACTCAGATTTTACTGCAAATCCAAAAATGATAGGAGAAACATATGGTTCAATATTTGCTAACGAGAGGTTTACAGGTGTTTCTAGTCCATTATCAAGACCTTTTACAGGAGAAATATATGATATAAAAATAATTAACGGATTTTTAGAACCGGGCGACATAAATGATATAAGCAGAGATATAATGAAAGACCATGAAATTTCATAAATGTATTATTCCTAAGAAAAAATCTTAGGAATTTTTAACCTTATAAGAAACCAAACTTTTTTACTATAATAAAAGAGATATGTATGAAACACTAAACTTTTACATTAGTCAACTTTCACCAAAACGTGCAACCACTTTTTCAAAATCATGGTGGACTGTAGGTCAAGCTATTTTCAATCATACCAAGGGAAGCGAAGAAGGTTATAATATTTGGCACAAGTTTTCAAAACAGGATACAAAAAAATATTGTAAAGATTTTTGCGATAAAAAATGGAAATTATTTAGAGAAAAAAAGTATTTTGTTTCATTAAAAACACTTGTTCCATTCATTTACGAAGATGGCGGATCGGTATATAATCCTAACCACAAACAGATGATAGAGGATGAAGTAAGAAACCTTGTTTACGATGTGTTATTACCTAAACTTTCAATAAGAAGAATGAGAAACGTGAAAGCTCTTAATAATTTATGTTCTGCATTATACCATATTTCATCAGGAAAGGACAGGGATGTATTAGATGATGTTTGTAAAAGGATTAAGGACGTAGAATTAAGAAACATATTTGTTTCATCTTGGAAACATAAATACTTTCCAGCTCAGTATGGATTAAATGATATTATTGATTGGTTAAATAATGATGAAGATGAAAAATATCATAAACAAATAGAAAAATTTAAAAATTATATTGAATATTCAACAAAAGAGTATTGTAAAATTCAATATTACTATCCCAACAACTTAGAATGGGTTGAGAAAACAAAGAGACAGTTAAAAAGAATAGATGATATAGGTAACAAACCATTTTACCTAAAAGGTCATCTTGGAAATAGAGAAAAGAAACTACTTAAACTAAAATTATAAATTGTTTTATGTTTTTTTTAAAAAAATACTATAATAAAAGAGAGAGATGTTAGTTAATGAAACAATTATTAACTTCGCAACAAAATGCGAATACAAAAGTAAAACGTGGTTTGATATTGGTAAACTTCTTTTCAACCTTACTCAAGGAAGTGAAAAAGGATATAAACTTTGGTTAATATATAGCAAAACGGATTTAGTAAATTTTGATGAATATTATTGTTTTGTTTTATGGGGTCTTTTAACCAGAGATTATTCTTATGAAAAATTTGAAGAGGAAGTAAAACATGATCTTGATGAAGATGAACCAGAACCATTGCCAGATGGTTGGTAAAAATGAAACAATGTAAATGATTAATTTAAATTTCTAAGATTTTTTCTTAGAAATTTTTTTATTTATATTAATTTGTGTAGTAGCCAGCCACCACCACCTCCCATCAAACTCACAGCTATAATTTGATATTTTTTCATTTCATCTGATGGTTGGTAAAAGTCCTCCAACCTTGGAGGTGGAATTTCACGTTGTAGTTGTATTTTTTTAAGCTCGTTAAATGCTTTGTTGGTTTCCTTCATATCGCTTTTTGCATCGTATAGTTCAGCTCTTAGTTTTCTTTCTCTATCTTTTTTTGCTGTTTCTTTTTCTGAATAATCTTCTTTAGATTTTTGTAGTTTTTCCATTGCAAGGTTATGTCTTTCTGTTTCTTTTAGGTAATCTTTTTTGTTGAATGTTGAGAATAGATATCCCGCACCTGCAAAAGCAA
Organism: Paragorgia papillata; assembly: GCA_035771165.1. Classification (NCBI taxonomy): domain Eukaryota; kingdom Metazoa; phylum Cnidaria; class Anthozoa; order Scleralcyonacea; family Coralliidae; genus Paragorgia; species Paragorgia papillata. Next base: position 59,620 of record JAWNZC010000107.1, on the reverse strand, counting down.
CTGCATTGAATAATCCTCCTGCTATCATTGATGCCATGTTTTATTTATAAATTTAATTCTTTAGGTATGTACCCTGCGGTTTGCCCTTTTTTGATTAGAAAACTGCCTACTGCAACAGCTACAGCTAACTTTGCGGTTTCTTTCAGGCTGGCTGGTGCAGCCAGAGGTTGGCCTGTTAAACGTTTTGAAGCCATGCTTACGGCTACAGCCCCTGCTGTAACTAGCGCGGCATTATATAGATCTTGAATTACTTCCTTTTTGTTATCACCCATTTATTAGTGTAAATATTTTTTTTAGAAAGTGATGATTAGCTCCAGTTCTGACGTGTCGTTAGATAGCGTCCCTGATTTTTGTGTGATAAACACCGAAAACATAGTGAAATTTGATAAGTCGTATGTTTATAATGTTTCTGAAAATGAATAGGTTTTGTTTAAAAAAAACATATTGTACTTATTGCCATACTTAGGTATTTTTAACAGACCTATATTTAGTTCATCAATATTAAAATATAAGAAACTTCCGGCTTTGTCTAAAAATTCAAATGAGTATGTGATAACACCACCATCCATGTTGTTACCTGATGAAGTGGAAAAGGAGTGGGTTAAAAGGGTGATTGTTGACTTTGGGGTTAATCCATACGATGTTATGTATTTGTATCCTGATGAATTGGTTCTTACTGAATACACTGCTGTGTTTAACGATGTTTTTGGATATCTTAGCGTGTATTGCATTATTTTTTCTTTAATACTTTCATTTTGCTTGTTTTCAAAGCCATAATTTAACGCCATTATTTTATTAATATTTCCAATAGTATATCTCCAATCTCATGACTTGTTGTGAACTTTAGTTCACTATAGATTCCGTTATCCAGCTCGGTTTCACTATTGATATTGTCATAGTGTGTAACAGAACCCTTTAGTGATTGTGTGGTTGTGATTGGAAGTAATGCAATGGTATTATCACGCTGTCCTTGAAATGATGTTTTTGACCTGTTGATAGCGTTACACTTGATGTTGATATACTTTAGCCCAAGATTAACGTTAACTGATGTGTTAGAGACGTAGCTACTTCCCTTTGGTATAAGCCGACGTGTTTTAGAGAATCCGAGTAATGGTGCTAGTTTTTCTAATGATAGGTTTTCCGTTGGTGTAATTCATATTTTTTGGGAGTAATGTACTAGCTCTGCACTTGCCTTTACTTCCTTTAGTTTTTCGATGATCATGTTTGCTGTCCAATATCCAGTTTTAAACCATAATTTTTTGGTGCCATTTGCGATAAAAATAGGGTCTGTGATATTGTTAAAATCCCAGAACACACTTACACGCTTTACCGTCATTGTTTCGTTTTCAATAACCAGCGGTTCATCAAATTTAACAGTGGTTTCATTTCCACTATCTTTTTTTATAAGGATTCTTAGGAGTCTCATTTATTTTCAAAAAAAATCATGTTTTAATTGCATATGATTTTACATAAAAATTTTTATGATACTATTTCATGATTGTATGGATGTTTTAAATTAATTTCAAGACGACTATACTTTGTATTTTTTAATGTTTCTTTTTTTTTTTTTTCCTCTTCCTTACTAATGTCTAAGTAGTCATCTAAAATAACTTGCATGTCTTTTCTGTTTGGATTGTAAAATGAAACTAGTTTAGAAATGTTTTCACGGTATGGTTTTGCAATAGATGTAAGTTGCTGTGTTATTACTATTGTGCTGATATTCGTATGTCTTGCTCCAAACCCAAGTTTAACTAATTCACTAGTACGGTTTTTTACTGATTGGCCGGACGCACAGTCATCTAGAATAATTAGTGATGGACTTCCCTTACAGAAGTCAACAACAAATTTCAAATAGTCTTCTGTTTGATCTTGATTACAGGGAATAACAAAAAAATTTGGATCATTTGTATGACTCCATTCTAAATATGTTTTATTCCACTCAAATGTTGGACAGATCAAAAAAATGTTTTCAAACTGTTTAGCATACTTTTCTTCTAACATTTTAAGTAAATAATAAGTTTTTCCACAGCTTGTCATTCCAACTATTATCATATTAAAAGGATTCATTTATTGGTAAAAATCATATATTGCTAAACATATGATTTTTTACTAATTAATTTTTTAGTATTTTTTTTTTAGTAATTTAATCCTCGGTATTCACCAGCTTGTACCTTTAGCACTCCATCAGATAACACAAAGATATGACAATTAAGATTTTTTGTTGTTGCTTTTTTGGTAATTTCTAGCATGATGCCGGATTGCGTGGTTAGTAGCTTAACTCCATTTCCGTAAAGGTTATTGTCATCAATAGATCTAAGATCAACAACCAACGCAAACTTGTCGTCTGTAAAGAAATCTTTTGCGTTAACAGCATTAGGAACTTGACTAAACAGTCTTTCAGCTTCTTCAAAAAGCCTTCGCTTAACAATACCCTGTGAGTAAACACTATTGGGTATGCCTTCAATGGTAACCTTCACATTTTCAATGTTGGGAAACACGAATTCTTCACTTCCACCACGAGTTTTGTTTGTAAATAGCATAACAACAGCACGCATACTTTTTCGTGGTAGGTTAATGGTTTCATTAATAAGAGTTGTAGATTTTTCCCACTCAACTGTTTTCAATAGTGTAACGTGTTCAAAGCTTAGAGCACGACCAACATTGTATCCACTTTCAACCTCATTAACAAGATCTAAATTACTGATGGTTTCGTATTCCAGTTCTATGTTTTCTAAACTGTAACCATCAACAGTTTGACTGCTTTGCGCCTGCATGATTTCAGCAGCTTTAGGTAAAGTGATAACATACTGTAAGTCATTAGCCATGTTGTATGGTGCATACAATCCGTGATCCATTAAAATTTTACCTAAACGGATTCGTTGCTTTGTTCCATAGACTGCTGCGTACGCATCGGCAGAAGCATCATCGGATTTTGAGATAACCTTACGCTGGTTTTCACTTGCGATACCATCTTCCAACATGTTTTCGCGAACGTACTTGTCCATCCACAGATCTTCGTAGGTGCCAAGCAAGCTTTCACCTGTGTTGTCGTAAACCTTTTCACCTGCAAACCTTACCTCCAACCTTTCCTGAAGCTGTTTTGAAAGATTGTTGTTGAACCAGGATTTTGTGTTCTTATTTTTAAAGTCAAAAACAAGAAACATTTTGTCAGGAATTAGTGTTGTTCCTGGTTTAAGTTTTGGAATTTGAATGTAGATTGTTTCTCCAGGATTAGCCTTGTTTGGATTGAATGTTATTACATGTCTAGTTCGTTCACCTGTTATATCTCCTTTTTTAATACGTTTGTAACCGGGTTTTAATTTAGTTTGTCTATCACTGTTCATTTATTAGTATGAAAAAAGTTTTTTTTAAATGTCTTCATCATCAAGATTATTATATTTTATTTTTGTTGGCGTTGGCGTTGCAATATACGTTCCTATTACACCGGTTATTACACCAATTAATGATATAGATGTTGGTAAGTTAGGAAGTTGAGGAAATCCGCTTGTTTCTTCATTTTGCTGTTCAGCTCGTTTACGTGCTTTGGCTGCTTTACTTATTTCAGCTATTTTTTTTCCTTGTGCCACTCTTTTTGGGTTTTTAACTTTTTCTTCTGTAATTGGTTTTGTAATGGTTTGTTTCTCTGTATCCATTTATTAGTAGCTTAAATTTGTTGTAATTTGTTGTAATTTGTTTGTTAGCTAGCTGTAATTTGCTTGTAAAGCTAGCTTAAATTTGTTGTAATTTGTTTGTTAGCTAGCTGTAATTTGCTTGTAAGCTAGCTTAAATTTGTTTGTTAGCTAGCTTAAATTTGTTTGTTAGCTAGCTGTAACTTGTTTGTAAGCAAATGTTAAAAAACAATATAATAAACAATGTCAATGTATTATAATGATGATTGCGACCACATTATTGATGAATTTAATGGTGCATTAACCTGTTTCACCTGCGGGGAAGTTTTTGATCAGCTTTTTAAACAAAGTCATTGTAAAAATAATTATTTTATGAAAGAACACTCTATGTATGAAAATAAGATTTCAAAAAGAGTAAAGTCTTATAACAAAATGATGAGTCAAATGTTTCCAGATGTATTTTTACCAAATGGAGATGCAACAATGACTGATATAGAGAAAAGATTTAACCAGCTAGAAGAAAATAACAGATCATTTCCAAACATGAAGGTTGTTATTCATTTCATACTTAATAAGTGTGAATTGACAGATCTTGCTAATACAATCACTCTTCCAAAAAGTGGAAAATCACAAAAGCTATTAGAAAAACTTTTTAAAGATGAGAAAAACACCAGCAAGTGAAGCTCCAAAAACTAATGGCAATACCACTTCTGACTCTGGTTGATTATAATCTTCCATGTTAATCTGCGGATTAACTGGAAATTTTTGTGGTTTTACTGGATATTCTATTTGCGGAACAGGTTTAACTAATGACTTATTAATATTTTTATTGTTACCAAATGACATCTTACCTGTTGCTAATGTTAATACATTGTTAAATCCACTAATTGGGTTAATAAGAATTCTCATATCCGACGGTATTAGAATTAAACCCGGTGAAATTGCGAAATTTAGAATAACGTTAGTACTATTAATAGCTTTTCGCATGTTTGAAATGCTTACAGTAATGTCATCCTGCACAATTGTGTCTTTTATTAGTTTTACAAACACCTCTTGAGTTTGTGTACTTTTTGCCCCCTGTTCTACAATGGCCCATCTTGTCCTTGCTTGCGCGCCTAAAACACAGTAAACATAGCTTTCTATCGATTGTTGAAATAATCTTTGTCCTAACTTTGTCAATCCCGTAGTGGTTTTTGGAATAAATAGTTTGTAATCATCTGCTTCAAATGGATCACGTCCGGTATATTCTTCGTATGTTGTTGTTACCCCCATATTTCCGTGTAAAATGTAATTAAAGTTCCTCACCCTTTTTCCCTGACTTTCTAATTCCTGTTTTTGTGCTGTGTACGTTCCACTGGAGTCTCTAGCCCGAGCTGTCCAACGTTCTACAATTGGGTTATGTTTTTCTAATGTTTTCATTACATCTTTTGTTATGTACCTTTTAAGCTTTTCTGGTTGTTTCATAAATCTTCTAAAATGGAAGGCGAAGTGGTAATGAACAATACTTGTTATAACATTAGACGATGCTCTTACTATTTTATTTGAAAAATGTTCTTGTGAGATACCACACAAATATGTAATAACGTAAGTTGCAGCTATTGCGGTAAAAAACGGAACGCCAATGTAGTCAAACGGTTGATGTTTTGACTTACTTATACTGATTGGTTTAAGATGGAGTATGAACTTTTTCTTTTCTGTAACGTAAATCACAATGTTATCGTGATCTAGTTTAAATTTATTCTTTTTACAAGTCTTAAGCTTTTCCACCTTTCCATCATTTTTCCATCCTCTTGGCCAGTATAAATACTGTGTCCAATCAGGGTTGTTTTTAAACGTGGATGATGTAATGTCAAAGGATGACACCGAATCATTCGGGTCCTGAAAAAATATGGATTTATCACCGGACGGTTTGTTTGGATTAAACGTAACAATAAATTTAAACCTTTTTACATCAGCATTTGGATATTTTTTTAAAAACTCATTACGAAGTTTTTCCTTTTCTACAAAAAGATCTTTAGTAACTTTTTTGTAATATTTTTCATTCTTTTTTTGATCTTTTGATATGAACAAATACTGTGTCCAACTAGGGTTATCCTTAAACGCATCTGATGTAATGTCAAAGGATGAAATTGCATCATCCGGATCCTGAAAAAAAATTGATTTATCACCAACCGTTCCGTCTTGGTCAAATGAAACATCAAATTCAAACCTGTCCACATCAGCATTTGGATATTTTTTTAAAAACTTATTACGAAGTTTTTCCTTTTCTATAGAGCTTTCTTTAAGAACTTTTTTATAATTTTTTTCTCCATAGTAGTTTTTCATAATTTGTATTTCCTCAGACACCATTTATTTATAATAAAATGGCTGCTTTAACATTACTTGACCTTGAGTTAAGAAATATATATTACAATCCTGTAACCGGATATCAAAGTGCGGAAAAGTTATATCAAAAGGCGGTTGAACTGGGAGTGGAGCGCGTAAGCCGAAAGTTAGTTAAGGAGTGGTTATCATCACAAAGTACGTATACAATCCATAAACCGCTAAGAAAACCACGTAAAACGCAAAGAACCTTTGTTAAAAATCTGGCTGATCAGCTTCAAATGGACTTAGTGGATATGGCTAAGTTTAGTTCTGTGAATAAAAAGTTTAATTGGATTTTGACAGGTGTTGAGATTTTAAGCAGGTTTGCTTTTACCGTTCCTGTGCACAGAAAAAATACTGAAAGTATGGTAGATGGTGTTGGCAAAATGCTTAAGGAATTTAAACATCACTTTCAAAAATATCCTGAGGTTGTTCAGTTTGATAATGGTAATGAATTTTATAATGTTGGAGTAAAATCCCTTTTAAAATCTCATGACATAGAGTACTTTTCAACACTTTCAGAACGAAAAGCAGCTATTGTAGAAAGATTTAACAGAACTCTTAAAACTAGAATGTGGAAATATTTTACATACAAACAAACCAAAACTTGGATAGATGTTTTAGATAAATTTACTAAAAGTTATAACAACACATTCCACTCGACCATCAAAAGAAAACCTATTGATGTTAATACAGATAATCAGGACGAGGTATTTAAAATTTTATATGGTTTACCACCAACAGAGTTTCCAAAACCAAGATTTAAGGTTGGTGATCATGTAAGAATATACAAATACAAAAAGAACTTTGCAAAGGGACATGATCCTAACTTTACAAGCGAAGTTTTTAAAGTATCAGCTGTGTTTCGTGGTGATCCAGTGATGTACAACATTGAGGATGAAGATGGGGAAAATGTTATTGGAAAGTTTTACAATGAAGAGTTAGTTAAAGTTATACAATGAGTAAAATAAGATTTTACACCCGCGCGAAACAAAATTTCGCGCAAATAAAATGGAAGGTTTTGAACTAGATACTTTTGGTGATAATAATGTCATGGAAAGAATGTTGGAAGAAGAAACAAGTTTTTTGGATAACGATTATAACGACTTTGATGACTTTGATGACTTTGATGACTTTCTCTTTAATATATAAATAAAAAAAGAGATATATAATAAAAGCAATACAATGACAACATTTACACTTAGACAATTACGTCGAATGGGAAAAGAACAAGGAATTAAAAACACATCCAATATGAACACAAAAACGTTATGTGAACTACTTAATATACCGCTAGTAAGAAACCAATCTTTTGATACACATAACAAAAACAAAATTACCAAACCGGTTTGTATTATTTTTGAAAACAAAGACTCAGACGAAAAAATAGAATTTCCAAGCATTTACAAAGCTGCAAAACATCTTGGTGTTAATCCAAGTTGTATTCCTTTTTACATAAAAAGAGAATCAATCATATTGATGGAAGGAGAGTTATATACGGTTAAACGTAAACAAGTATAACTTTGTACGATTTCTTATAAGATTTTACCTTATAAGAAATTGAATCGATTTTTTTTTTTTTTTCACTACTATAATAAAAGAGACGAAATGTGGAATAATAATATTGAAAAATATGTTCAAAAACTTCAAGAACAATCCAAACGTCGTGAAGAACGTACAAAACGTCGTGGAGAAAAACTTCAAGAACAAGCCAAGCACCGTGAAGAAAAAATTAAAGAACGAACAAAGCGTCATGAAGAAAAACTCAAAGAACAAGCCAATCGTCGTGAAAAAAAATTAAAACAAAAGTTACAGAAAAAGTTAAACAATGCTCTTGCAAAAGAAAAGAAAAAATTGGAAAAAAAGGTAAAAAAGGAACTGCGTGAAAAAACAAAAAAATTGGATTGATGGAAGGAGAGTTATATACGGTTAAACGTAAACAAGTATAACTTTGTACGATTTCTTATAAGATTTTACCTTATAAGAAATTGAATCGATTTTTTTTTTTTTTTCACTACTATAATAAAAGAGACGAAATGTGGAATAATAATATTGAAAAATATGTTCAAAAACTTCAAGAACAATCCAAACGTCGTGAAGAACGTACAAAACGTCGTGGAGAAAAACTTCAAGAACAAGCCAAGCACCGTGAAGAAAAAATTAAAGAACGAACAAAGCGTCATGAAGAAAAACTCAAAGAACAAGCCAATCGTCGTGAAAAAAAATTAAAACAAAAGTTACAGAAAAAGTTAAACAATGCTCTTGCAAAAGAAAAGAAAAAATTGGAAAAAAAGGTAAAAAAGGAACTGCGTGAAAAAACAAAAAAATTGGAAAAGAAAATTAAAAAGGAAAGCAAGCGTCTGTTTAATCTCAATGAAAAACTAAAATGGAAAGGTTCTAAAAAACTGGGAATTTTAAGGACAAGGTTGGGAAAAAAGCTTTCAAAAATCTTTAACACAGAAGCAAGAAAAATTAAACTTACCACGCCGTTGTTAGTTACAAGTGCATACAAAAGAAACACGGAAATGTGGGTTATTAACGGCTATGATTTCAAAGACCCGGCAGTTTTTCTAAATAACTCCAGACTTGCAGTTGAAAACTTAATTAACAATGTAAACAGTGTCGGAAAAAAGGTAAACTGCGTTCTTATATGCACGCTAGTAAATTCCAAAACTGTTGACGTAGTAAATACTCACCATTTCAGAAGTAAAACACATGCCATAATTTCAGAAGAGGATGCCTCAACCAGCTACAGCCAAATGTGCGAAAGAATGCTTGAAAACCTTGCTAAGTTTCAAAAAGAGGGGAGTGGTTGGAGGTTGCTCTATGTGGACAAACTTGATATATTTATTACAAAGTACAAACCATTAAAAGGAAAAAGCCACAAACCCTTACCACCATCCATTAAAATCAAAAAAGCTGTTACTAACATGAAAAACGATGATGATATGTGTTTTAAGTGGGCTGTTACGAGAGCCTTAAATCCCGTTGAAAAAAATGATGAAAGAGTAACAAAGCTGCTAAAACAGCAATCCGAAAAACTTAACTGGAATGAAACGGTGTTTCCAACAGAAATCAAAAACATACACAAGTTTGAAAAAGCAAACAAACTTAGTGTAAACGTCCTTAGTTATGATGATGAAACTAAAAAAATATATCCACTAAAAATTAGTCGGGATGAAAACAAAAACAGTATAAACCTGTTTTTCTACGACAACCACTACAGCGTCATCAAAAGTTTAAGCAGACTTCTTAGTTCCCAACTTAGTAAGAAAAAGGAACAAAAATTCATTTGTATTCGTTGTCTTAACAACTTTGGTAGTCAAAAACTACTAGAAAACCACAAAGAAATTTGTGATACACACGAACATCAAAGGCATGAATATCCAAAGGAAGGAAGTACAATCCAATTTCAACAATACCACAAAACAACTAATATACCATTTGTAATATATGCCGACTTTGAATCCTTCCTTCTTCCCATTGACACCGTGCAAAAAAACAACGACAAAAGCCATACAACGGCATACCAAAAACATTTGCCAGATGGTTTCTTCTACGTGGTGAAATGCATTGAGGAAAATATATACAAGACCAAAACTGTTTTGTATACAATGGAAAAGGAAGGAGAAGATATTGGAAAAATATTTGTAGAAAACATAGAAAAGGAAATGCGAGAAATTTATAACATAACAAAAGTTGACAAACCCATTACAATGAGCAAAGTCGAAGAAAAAGCTTTCAAAAACGCAGAAACCTGTTATGCATGCAAAAAAAGGTTAGGCATTGACCGCGTTAGAGATCATTGTCATCTTACCGGGAAATATCGTGGTGCCGCCCATAATAAGTGTAATCTTAGGATGAAAAAGCCAACATTTATCCCAGTATTATTCCACAATTTGGAGGGATATGACTCCCATTTGTTCATAAAAAGTCTTGGACTTTCTGAGGGGAAAATTAACTGTATCCCAAAAACAGATGAGAAATATATAAGTTTCTCTAAGGAAGTCGTTATGGAAACAAAAACAAACGACAACACCGGGAAAACCTGGGAATTCAAATGCGAGCTAAGGTTTCTAGATTCCCTAAAATTTATGCCAAGTTCATTGGATATTGACATTACAATGTTATGAGATGAGAGCAACATTTCTCACCCAATTTATACTCTTGGCATAGTGTTTCATACTTGGATGCGCCGAAAATTTCCAAATTAACACACAGCACATTCAGTTTCGTGTACAAATTTCGTTCGTAGTTACCATCTTTAAATCCTATCACGCAATTACCTTTTTCTGTTAAAATCTTTAAAAAATTCCATCACCTCTCCTTGTGTGTAATAGTTTGGGTTTTTTTAGTATATAATTTTAATCCGTGAATATTGTGAACTTGATAATCAACACACTTTCGCTCGTATTCACGCAAATTAAAATAAGGTTTCAAATCTTCATTATATATTTGAAAATTGTATACCCTCAATGTGTGTAAATCGTAAATTGACACTTCACGATAATAACAATTCTTTCCGATTTGAAAAGATTCTATCTATATCTAACACATGTGTGACTAGCTTCAAACTGATGTAGATTTAAAATTTTTATGTTCTTCGCTAGACAATTGATTATAATTTTTTGCGTAGACATTCGTTTGAAACGATCTAAAAATAATCGTATCCATATTAAAAAAGATAATAAAATTATCCTCAAATCTTTCAAATTCTGTAAACTCTTTGACCATGAGAGTTCGTGATCAAATAAAAATAGATTTGTCAACATGATAATAATAAATTTCAATTTATTTCTTTCACTCTTCTCAAACCATCACGTGTACATTCACATGTTATTTTATAATCTAATCTAATCGTAACCCAGCACTCGAATATATGTCAAGGTGAAACTTATCATTGGTTAGTGTATAATTACGTACAACCATTTCATTGGTTGTAAAAATATTATAAAAACCTTGCTAATAATAAAAATTTTGTATCGTTCTCATCTCTACTTGGTGTTAAACATGAAAAATTGTACTCAAAGTTTTAACATGGAAAACCTTTCCACAGATGAAAAAATAATCGCAATGTATGAAACTCTACAGAGAAAACTAAAATACCGTTCTTCTTCTTCACCACCAACCGATCCAAGATTGTGTCAAGAATTGATTCAACACATTCCGACCACCTCTTCTCCACCTCTTCTCCACCGCAAGAAAAGATTCAACAACCTAACAAACGTTATCCTTCTTTTTCACCACCAACCGATCCAAGACAACAACAGCCGCAACATGAAGAAGACGATCCTGCCTATCCTCCACTCAACACTCCTTGCCCAAATTTCTACTTTAAAGAACAACCCTCACCACAACCAAACGAAATTTTGTTCGATCTTTCGTCAGCGCTCGAAACAGGCGAAAAGAGAACAACAGTACTACCGTTTACCATTCCAAAAAAAGAATCCCTCCTCAATTCTTACCAGCAATTCACGCCAATTTCCCCTGCACAACCCCAACCAAAAGGTAAAGACATTCAATTATAGCAAGCCATGCACAATGAAGAATCGGAAAACGGTATGAATGACAAAGACACCGAAGCATGTGATGAGAGAACAACAACAACACCGTTTACCATTCAAAAAAAAAATCCCTCCTCAATTCTTACCAGCAATTCACACCAATTTCTCCACCACTGCTGCAACCAAAAGGTAAAAACATTGAATTATTGCATGCCCTGTACAATGCTGAAGAATTAGACAACGATATGAATGAAGAAGACGAAGAGGAACAAGAAGAGGATGAAGCAAAATAAATTATCCAAGTAAAAGACGATAATATATGTTGTGAAACAACCGATGAAAACGAAACAGTTGTATTGCGTAAACGGGTAAAGAGATCGGTTAGATATAAACGTCAATTAGTATTTATAAAAAGATCAATAACCGGTGAAGAACGTATCGAAGCACAGACAGATATACTCACGCAATCAAATGAGAACATTCATGTATACTCACACGTAAAATATAGAGAACTGCGGCGAATATTACTTTTAAAAGAAACGTACGTTACTAAATTAGAACGCTTTAAAGAAATAGTGAATGATTTAGAATTAATTGAACGAAGACTTATAAAAGACATAAAAAAAATCCAACCTAAAAAAAAACAACGTAAAAATATCTACTATGTAAAATAATTTTTTTCTCTCTTCAATAAAATATTTTTGCATTGTCTCATATCGTTTGCATATTACATATCGGTAAATTTGGATATCAAAAAAAAAATCCAAAACCAAAACATCCTGAGTTTGATATAAATAAATCATTCTCAGTATTCTTTTTGGGGGTATCAAGATTAATTTATATTCGAAACTAGAATAATACGTTCAACCCGCCCACGCACTCGCAAATCCAATTATTCGTTGTGCAAAAAATAATAATAATAAATATATTACATACAACTGTGCAAAAAATCCCGCTGTGCAATTATCCAAAATAAATATAACTTACATCAACTCAACAATTAAAGAACAAATAAAAGTGTTGACAACTAAGGTCAAAGGGTCAACAAGGTGTTGAATATGTATATATATAAGCATGTAACGTGAATAAAACAACTAAACAATGGTTGATTTTATTGATGAATTTGGTTATGTGGAATGCGAACACTGTTTGTTTGAAATAAGTATACTGCCTATTGGTTCTCTCTATAAATGGTCGGATACATATCGTAAACATTTGTACAGCTGGTTCGATATTCCTAAAACAAAACAAATCATCGCCTTCCCGCTCATTCGATACCATTACCAACTCGACTCGTGTTACATAGCTGGTGATATCAACGATTACATACCCGAGTACTACATCCTAACGTATTCTATTTCAACTGGAATATACAATCTATTCACCACTTACGAGCATTCTTCGAAATACCGAGAAGACGATGAACATTTCACATTCGAACCACAACGAATAAAAACATGGGAAGCTGTCAAGTATATTGCTAACTATGTAGACCATGATACAACCTTGCATTACACACTCCAAAACGATCTGGAAATCAGAAGAACAAAAAGAAATCGCAAAATTTTTTAACACTTTTATATAGTTTCAACTGTATACATAAGCAGCTGAAAAGTGAACAACTCTTAAAATCAATGGTGAAAGCTAGATGTAAAAAACGGTTCAAAACAAAATAATTAAAAAAAATGTTCTTAATTACATCTCAATTTAGTACAACTCTGTATATCCATTTAATCTTTATTTATGAATTACAATTACAAATATTGACTTATATTTCACTCTCGTGATTCATCTTGATCATAATATACTCGCTTGTTCATAAACTGTTCAATATTATACAGCGTATCAAAAGTATAATAATATCCTAAAGGAGCACCCATATACTTTTCTATATCGACTGCTGAAACCGTTTCAAAAATAAGTTTCTGCGCTGCTTCTCCTTCCTCTGTGGTGTACTCAATAGCATCACGCAGTATCAGATCAGTAACGGGAAAAAATTCGTCAAAACAACTTCATGTCAACACAATTCACGATGCAACTAAATCACACAAAACTACTCGAATTGTTTAAACATATGCAGACCCTCTCTGTAAAACATAGTTTAAAAAATAAAATAAAAATTCATAAATCCAAAGCTCAAATACACACAAAAAAACACAATTTCGTATGAATAAATATGATTCCGCACAAAAAAATCAAAAAAATTCTACTTTACCACTCTCGTGATCATTCGACCCCCCACACAGCATATATAATTGATGACGTCAGACAAAAACACTCATTCAATATCATGGCGTCACGCTAGAAGGACCTCCGCGCAACACAAACAAAACATTGCGCAAAAAAATATATATATATTTTTTTTAAATATTATTATGGACCATTTTTCACGTCATCAACAACAGAAGGTGGAACGATATGTGATATCACTCTTATATATATCCAAAACGGATACACTAAGAGATAGTGTTACCGTCACTTACGCTTTCATTTCCTGCTGATAATGACGTCAACAAAACTTTTTTTTCCGTAAACGGAAACCCAACTGGTTTTTGCTCACACCACCGAAATGAAAAAAAAATAAAGTTCTGTGATTGGGTAACCAATTAAAATGAATTGATGTGACTGGTTTAGAGCTCGTGCCAGACTCCAACACATAAAAAAATAATAATAATATACTATATACTACAAACAATTTGTTGTTCATGCATGTGGGAGCGTATTTATGTCATTTTGGAGCAAACTGCGCAGAATCGCCGCGCCCAAATTGGTTTTTTTTCTTCGATTTTGTTTAATTCGTCATTTTCAGACAATCCTGGACAAAAGTGCTTGGGATTGTCTGAAAATGACGAATTTATGATTTTTCAATAAAACACAGCTTTTTAACTTTGTAACATTGCAAAAGATATACAGTTTAATAAAAGAGCCCCCGTCTCTGCCCCCCCTTACCCCCTCAATGGGGAAGGGATCACTGGAGCAGAGTCTCTGCAGAGTTCCCACCCGCACCGGTACCACCCGCACGAGAGCTCTATTTAATTTGCATATTCACCAAACCTTCTATACTCCACAAACAATTTGTTGTTCATGCATGTGGGAGCGTATTTATGTCATTTGGAGCAAACTGCGCAGAATCGCCGCGCCCAAATTGTTTTTTTTTCTTCGATTTTGTTTAATTCGTCATTTTCAGACAATCCTGGACAAAAGTGCTTGGGATTGTCTGAAAATGACGAATTTATGATTTTTCAATAAAACACAGCTTTTTAACTTTGTAACATTGCAAAAGATATACAGTTTAATAAAAGAGCCCCCGTCTCTGCTCCCCCTTACCCCCTCAATGGGGAAGGGATCACTGGAGCAGAGTCTCTGCAGAGTTCCCACCCGCACCGGTACCACCCGCACGAGAGCTCTATTTAATTTGCATATTCACCAAACCTTCTATACTCCACAAACAATTTGTTGTTCATGCATGTGGGAGCGTATTTATGTCATTTGGAGCAAACTGCGCAGAATCGCCGCGCCCAAATTGTTTTTTTCTCTTCGATTTTGTTTAATTCGTCATTTTCAGACAATCCTGGACAAAAGTGCTTGGGATTGTCTGAAAATGACGAATTTATGATTTTTCAATAAAACACAGATTTTTAACTTTGTAACATTGCAAAAGATATACAGTTTAATAAAAGAGCCCCCGTCTCTGCTCCCCCTTACCCCCTCAATGGGGAAGGGATCACTGGAGCAGAGTCTCTGCAGAGTTCCCACCTGCACCGGTACCACCCGCACGAGAGCTCTATTTAATTTGCCTATTCACCAAACCTTCTATACTCCACAAACAATTTGTTGTTCATGCATGTGGGAGCGTATTTATGTCATTTGGAGCAAACTGCGCAGAATCGCCGCGCCCAAATAGTTTTTTTTTCTTCGATTTTGTTTAATTCGTCATTTTCAGACAATCCTGGACAAAAGTGCTTGGGATTGTCTGAAAATGACGAATTTATGATTTTTCAATAAAACACAGATTTTTAACTTTGTAACATTGCAAAAGATATACAGTTTAATAAAAGAGCCCCCGTCTCACTGGATCACTGGAGCAGAGTCTCTGCAGGGTCCCCCCGGATCACTGGGGCAGAGTCTCTGCAGAGTTCCCACCCGCACCGGTACCACCCGCATGAGAGCTCTATTTAATTTGCATATTCACCAAACCTTCTATACTCCACAAACAATTTGTTGTTCATGCATGTGGGAGCGTATTTATGTCATTTGGAGCAAACAGCGCAGAATCGCCGCGCCCAAATTGTTTTTTCTTCTTCGATTTTGTTTAATTCGTTATTTTCAGACAATCCTGGACAAAAGTGCTTGGGATTGTCTGAAAATGACGAATTTGTGATTTTTCAATAAAACACAGCTTTTTAACTTTGTAACATTGCAAAAGATATACAGTTTAATAAAAGAGCCCCCGTCTCTGCTCCCCCTTACCCCCTCAATGGGGAAGGGATCACTGGAGCATAGTCTCTGCAGAGTTCCCACCCGCACCGGTACCACCGCACGAGAGCTCTATTTAATTTGCATATTCACCAAACCTTCTATACTCCACAAACAATTTGATGTTCATGCATGTGGGAGCGTATTTATGTTATTTGGAGCAAACTGCGCAGAATCGCCGCGCCCAAATTGTTTTTTCTTCTTCGATTTTGTTTAATTCGTCATTTTCAGACAATCCTGGACAAAAGTGCTTGGGATTGTCTGAAAATGACGAATTTATGATTTTTCAATAAAACACAGCTTTTTAACTTTGTAACATTGCAAAAGATATACAGTTTAATAAAAGAGCCCCCCTCAATGGGGAAGGGATCACTGGAGCAGAGTCTCTGCAGAGTTCCCACCCGCACCGGTACCACCCGCCCGAGAGCTGAATTTAATTTGCATATTCACCAAATCTTCTATACTCCACAAACAATTTATTGTTCATGCATGTGGGAGAGTGGGAAGAAGACTAGATAGGGGACGGCACGAGTGACATTTTACACAAACGGTTTTAAAAGTTTGTGGAATTTCGATATTGTATATGAGTTCGGTTACATGTTGGCAGTATTTTAACAATTCGGATTTGAATTGGCCTATAGAGAGATTGGGACCTCGCAAAGGTGATGGCAAGCAGTTGAAAAAATTTTTTTTTATATATATATATATTTCTTTTATATCAATTTGGCAAAAATACAATAAAACCAGGAACCAACAACAGGGGAAAAAAACCCAGTAATTTTTCAACCCCAGTAAAAATTCAACAAAACACATTTCTGGCATTTTGGACACACAGTTTTCCAAGTTCTCGGGTCGTCAATATCATAAGCGAATCTTAGGCAATCACTATAGTACGTAAATAATTTGCACTTAAACTGATATAGAGTTGCTGTAACTTGTTTGGAAAGTCACCGTACGCACCATGGGAATCTCAAAAAGCAAACCAGAAGAGGAGTTGGATCTTCGTGTGGTACGCAGTGTTCTTTGGGGTATCAAGAAATCTTCCAGCTTTAAACATAGCATACCACAAGCCAACTTATACAGAAACACTAAGTCCAAATATTCGTGCCAATAAGATAACGGTAAGAGGTTCAGTTTAAGAAGACGATTTTTATACATGATAGAAGTATCATATGCCAGGTACAACAAGAACTTTGTTGCTCTTCTTTGAACAGATTCTAATTGTTTAATCAGTTGTACTGTTTGTGGTGCCCAAACTTGAGACGCACGAGTGAAATGATTCCTTGCTAATGCCAAATACAGTGCTTTCCTTGCTCCAACATCTTTGTAACATGTTGTCCCTCTTAATATATCCCAAAGCATTATTTGCTTTTTTGGTGACAGACAAAACATGCGTGTCCTACTTGAGATCGCTTTTAACCATCACCCCAAGATCTTTTTGACAGTTAGTTTTTTCCAATAGTTTTCCATTGAGATTATAAATGTAAAAGAATGGTGAGCGCTTACGAGTCACACTTAACGTGGTGAACTTACTTGCATTGAGGGACATATTCCACTCGTTGCTCCATTGGAAAGTTTTATCAATACTGTTTTGCAAATCAGTACAATCCTGAACAGCCTTTACTAATTTATAGATCTTGGAGTCATCAGCAAACAAAGCTACTTTTGAGGTCGAATTTTCTGTAATTTCATCTGGTAAGTCGTTGATAAATATAAGGAACATTAATGGTCCCAAGATTGACCCCTGTGGAACGCCAGAAAGGACTGGAGAACATCTGAAGTTGCCCCTGGAATAGTTACCCTCTGGTGTTGATTCGACAAATAATTTTCAAACCATAATAACAAGTTTCCTGCAATTCTTGGAGCTCTACAATAAAAGCTATTCTGAAAAGTTAGAATGTTCACTTTAGGAATATTTAAAATAATTTCATTAGTTTGATTTGTATGTTTGGTTACACGACTGGATGATTTAAAGGTCACTTGTAAGGGTCACTTGAAATTGAAAAGGTATACCAAGTCCAGGTATTCATGCCAGTACGACAGAGGTAGCAGTTCTGTTGTTAGGAGTCTATCCTTATAGGTGACGTCAGATCTAAATGGTAACGACAGAATAAGCTTGGTTACGCGGCGTTGGACTCTTTCGATGTTAAGAATTAGTGATACAGATTGCGGAGACCAGACTTGTGAACAGTATGCAAAATGACTTATAACTAAAACTGTGTATGATGCAGTACGACCCACTGGTCATGGATATCAAGTGAAGATCTTCTTATAAAACCCATCATTTTGTTGGCTTTAGCCACTACTGCGGTTACATGTGAGTTCCACTTAAGATCAGGAGTAACCAGAACTCCAAGATCTTTCTAAACATCGACGGTGTCAACTGTGGTGTCCATCAGATGGTAGCATGACTGGACAGGTGTAATGTTCCTCGTCACTCTAAGGAGACCGCATTTGGATTGGTTAAGATCCATGCGCCATACTTTGCACCACTGGCATATCCTGTCAAGATCACGCTGGAGGCACTCCACGTCCTTTGTGGGGTTTTTATGGCACGGTAACACTTAGTGTCATCAGCAAATAAAGCAACAGATGTGTTGGCTACCTTGGGGAGGTCGTTCACATATATAAGAAACAGTAGACGACCCAGAATTGAACCTTGGGGCACTCCAGATAGCGCTCGGAGTGGTCGTGATGTTTGGCCAAGGACGGTGACCCTCTGGTAGCGATCTACTAGGTAGTTCTCAAACCATTTTAGCAATTACCAACGCAACTTTTTGAGTAGTAGTTGGTGATCGATTCTGTCAAAAGCTTTAGCAAAATCCAGGTGACTCTCCATTTTCATGTAAAACTCGCAGCTGCTGGGACGTGGTAGACTTTCGCTTTAGAAAACCAAACTGAACTTCGTGAAGATGAGAAGAGATGTGTTTAATTAGCCTGTTGTAAATACAACGTTCAAGAACCTTCGATACGAGGGGTAATAATGAAATGTGCCTGTAGTTAGTGTAACTCCAGGGTTGCTGATCTGAATATTTCTAGAGCCACACGGGTAGCGGATTGTACAATAAATGATTTTTGAACTCAACAGATAAACAATAAACAAGACTTTAATTAACAAATAAACGAATAACTTGGGTAAGCTGATGTAGGTCACGAAATTATAGTAATGAATGATTGAACAGAGGTTATACGAAGAGGTAGAGTCGGTTGCGAAATTTAGCCAATGGGAACTGTAGAACTGCAGTACTGTTGAATACTGTTGGTTCGAACTGAAATACGACAACGGATAATCCATCTTAGCTAATGTTAACTAATGTTACGCATGCAAATACTGATAAATAAAAGTACTAACTATACGTTTACGATTACATGCAATAATGAATGGACTTGCGTACTTTACTTTGGTTTACACTTGTACCAAGTAGCGATTGTAGATTGAGTAGATAAGTAGATTGACGTAAATTGAAATAAAGTCCCTTAACTTTGGTAGCGTCTGTACTGAAACACAGTCTTGACTATAATAATTCTGTCCAAACATTGTCACCAATTAAAAATACCCTGAAGGCATTTCCGTAGGAACAAAGAAGTACTAAATAATAATGGTACTATTATACTAACTAAAAAATTATTAAAGTTTAACCGTTTCAAACTAACAGTTAGACACTTCTTTTGCAGATCCACCCTTCAGAATTGGAGTGATATTTGATATTTCGTTCCCAGGATGAGACATTTGTTGTAGAAATCACAGAGGGATGAAATATATAAGGCACACAGTTCCTTAGTAATTTGGCAGGAATGTTGTCTGGACCAGTTGCTTTGTTAACGTCCAGTGAAAAAAGGATACCACGTGCTTCATCCGGCGAAATGGATATATCACATAACTGCTCCGAGGAAACTGTATTAGTTGGAAGATGCGCTTCGTATTCGTCTCTGGTGCATAGCTGCTTGAACATGGAGAATAAGTAGTTATTAAAGTGCCTATGTCATCCTCAGGGACTTTACATATTTGTACTAATTGGAACATTCTGAGAAGATTTGTAATATATCTTCTCAGGCGAAAATTTCATCTTCATGGATCTTGTTGCCGTTAAACTTGACGGAAGTGACGTCAAAAGAGGAATCTGTAAAGTGGTTTTCATATAGAGAAATTCCTCTTTTGACGTCACTTCCGTCAACTTTAACGGCAAAAAAATCCATGAAGATGAAATTTTCGCCTGAGAAGATATATTACAAATCTTCTCAGAAAGTTCCAATTAGTATAAATATGTAAAGTCCCTGAGGATGACATAGGCACTTTAAGGAGGTTTGCCACATCTGTGGGATTGTCAGCCGTAACAGTGACATCGTCACGTGTCCAGACCATTTTGTTCGGTATAGTGGACAGCTTTGACACTGATTTAAAAACTGACCAGAATTTCTTAGTGCTGTTTTTCATCAAATTAGGTAGGGATTGTAGAATTGCCTGCGTCGTTCATGGGTCTATGCTACTCTGGGGACGTATACTGGATTATTTAATAGTTGAGTCGGTTTTCATTGTTCTTCATAGGTATATAAATCCGATACAACCTTAAAGCAAGGGGAGGGATTTGATATCTCTCCAGGGAAAATGGGTTTAATGAATAGACTTGAATACGTACAAATACATCTAATTAAAAATTCACCGTATATATGTACATATATACCGGGTATATATTCATATATATATACCACTTTGTATACTTAGCGGTATATATATATATATTATATAAAAATGCTAAAATATTAGAAACAACCAACGTATTTCTACAAAACGCGGTATAAATCATTCCTTAGCGGTATAAATCGTTGCACAAACAATATATATCGACAAAAAAATCATTTAATTTTTAACACTCGAACAATTTAACTCAACAGATGAAATTCTTCTTTATAACAAACGTGCAGTTCGAAAATGAAACACCATGTGTTTCCTTCGTACTATTTGATAAAGGACTTTCTTCAGAACTTAATTTACACACTTTTTTTAACGTGTCCGAATTATGGTTATCGCTAACTGCCACTCTCTTTCTACTTGCTAGAAATGTTTCATCACTTTTCACATCTTTCACAAACTGACTCGCGGAATCAAAAGCTTTCGAAATCTCTACTTTACTCGACACACTAGGCCTTTGATAAATTTGAAGTGAGCGAGCATCCCTGTGACCCGTTCTTTGCATAACAAACTTATCTGGTATTCCTTTGGCTAATCCCCGCGTAGCTGTTGTAGCTCGAAGACTGTGGTTGGTGAAATTTCCTTCAATTCCCGCTTTTTCACACATGCGACGCACAACTGTTCCCAATTTGTTATGGCCTACAGGATTCCAAGTAAACCAAACTATAAAAACATCAAAGATATATTACAAATTAGAAAAGAAAAAAGTAATTCAAAAACCACAAACCTAATGATTTTTAAGATAGTAATATACAATTTATCAATCTTCCTGCCAATAAATTTTGAGGTAAATATAAAACAGTATATACCTTCATCTGAACTATTCTACTTTCGCTTTGGAGTCAAGTAAAACGAGTCCTTTGCCAAGGCTGACTTTGGACATTTTGACACGTATTTCTTGTACAGCTGCACAAAGCATCTCTCCGACATGGACTCATTTCGATAATGTTCTATCGCTTTTCGTTTAATACCACGGTGCTTAAGACCTCCAGCGTTGTTCTTCTCGCCAAAAGTTGATACACTAACTTTTCTGGTTCTTCTTCGCTTGCCTTCACCAGGTGCATTTGGCTAAACTTCAGTTGACGGTGCTCTTGTCCAATTCTTAGTGCGAAATTCTTTCCGATTAGAAAAACCATTGTGTCTATAACAACACATCAGCTGCACCATCGCCAAGAGCCCCCAAACTCCACATTTTTTCTTCCTGTTCTTCAGTAAAAGCTTGAGCCTGCTTCACTTCACTACCAACGCCCTTTCTTGTTAAGCATTTCATTTATG
The DNA here is from genome assembly GCA_035771165.1 of Paragorgia papillata. Lineage (NCBI taxonomy): Eukaryota > Metazoa > Cnidaria > Anthozoa > Scleralcyonacea > Coralliidae > Paragorgia > Paragorgia papillata. Next base: position 37,682 of record JAWNZC010000107.1, on the reverse strand, counting down.
CGTCAAGAGAATCTTGAAATAATTTGAACGATGGATTCTCAAATAAATTCAAACCAGGTTTTCCATTATCTCGCAAATATCGCTGTATTCCACAGCACATTTGGTAGAGTGAATTTGGCGTGTAACAACGTCCTGGCTCTTTTTTTTGTCGAACTTCACTAACGAATTTACTCAACCAATAATTCAACTCCTCATCGTTAAGGTGTAGAAGATCACACTCTACTTTCGTGTACTTGTCTGTGGTACATATCTCCTTACTTTTCCAATTTCGTTCATTAGCCCACTCAGACCATGTATTAACCGCCCAACAGGTGCTTGTTTTCGTATTAATGGGTATCCTTGTCTCATTTCTCTTCTCCAACTCTGCATCGATGATAACAACAACTTCCCTCTGATCGCGCCATTGTTCTAGTCTCTTGTCTGAGTCGTCTCTCTCAACCAAGCATTGGCCTCCAGTAACTTCATTTCCCTCAACACTTACTGTCTTAATTAGTAGTGGTTCTTCAGCTTCTAATAAGCTACTAAAATCGAAGTCTAGTTCCAAACTTTCACGAAAAATATTCTGCGTGATAAAAACTTCTTCATCGCTTTCTTCTATTCTCGCAATAGTTAATTACTTCACCAAAATTCAGACTACGCCATAAAGTTGTGAAAATTTACTTAACCTCCTTTTCACAATACACCAATTATAGCTAATAACGGTTCCCTAGATAAATCTTTCTTTCAAATTTGACGATAGTCATATACATATTACGCCATTACTCCCATTATGATCAAAGCAAAAAACAACCAAATGTGTAAGACTTCTGAAGTCTTAGGCCCCGTTCACACTATACCGGATAGGTTTTCGTGCCGGCACGAAAACCGGCACGAAAACCTATCCGGTATAGTGTGAACAGGCATAATTATGTGCCGTTTCGTGCCGAATACGATATAACCCCGTGATCCAACCAATCACCACGCTCTATTCTATTAATATACTTCCGAAACGATTTCGATGTCCGTTCACACTGGAGCTGAAATGGCACAAAAAGCTATCCGATACAAGATGTACCTCTTTCGAGATCGGAGCGGCGCAACGGCGTGCCGGAACAGGCGTTTTGTCTGTGAACAGAAGGCCTATCCGGTATGGTTTTCGTGCCGGCACAAAAGCTATCCGGTATAGTGTGAACGGGGCCTTAACTTAATGGTCAACCAGGCGCAGTGCTAAAAGGCGGTGCTAAAAGTGCTAAAAGTGAATAATTGCCAAGGGACAAACTAAGAATGAACGACTGAACTCACAAAATAACATAAAGCGCTGCCCACTTAACAGTGCACCGCAGTTCTTTCAAGCTCTTTCTTGAAAACCACTTCAACTATTAAATAAGTAAGTTTCCGGCCCCGACGGAATGTATCTGGCATAAAGCCGACATCCGAGGTATATAACTCTTACTTAAAGAGTATGAAATTCTGTATAACATGTAAATTTTAAAAAATCGTATAGAATAGCGCTTGAGAAAAATGTGTTTATATCTGATGTAATATGAAATATGCAACATAACCACCGTCAGTCGTATCAATAACGCCGCGCCGCAATTTGTTTAAAGCTTGTGTGCGTCGTTCATGGGTCTATGCCACTCTCGCGACTTATACTAGATTAAAGAGTATGAAATTATGTATAACATATGTAAATTTTAAAAAATCTTATAGAATAGCGCCTGAGAAAGGTGTGTTTATATCTGATGTAATCTGAAATATGCAACGGAACCCCCGTCAGTCGTATTAATAACGCCGCGCCGCAATTTGTTTAAAGCTTGCCTGCGTCGTTTATGGGTCTATGCCACTCTGGGGACTTATACTAGATTAAAGAGCATCAAATTATGTGTAACACATGTAAATTTAAAAAAATCGTATAGAATAGCGCCTGAGAAAAGTGTGTTTATATCTGATGTAATATGAAATATGCAACATAACCACCGTCAGTCGTATCAATAACGCCGCGACGCAATTTGTTTAAAGCTTGTGTGCGTCGTTCATGGGTCTATGCCACTCTGGGGACTTATACTACATTAAAGAGTATGAAATTATGTATAACATATGTAAATTTAAAAAAATCGTATAGAATAGCGCCTGAGAAAAGTGTGTTTATATCTGATGTAATATGAAATATGCAACATAACCACCGTCAGTCGTATCAATAACGCCGCGCCGCAATTTGTTTAAAGCTTGTGTGCGTCGTTCATGGGTCTATGCCACTCTCGCGACTTATACTAGATTAAAGAGTATGAAATTATGTATAACATATGTAAATTTTAAAAAATCTTATAGAATAGCGCCTGAGAAAGGCGTGTTTATATCTGATGTAATCTGAAATATGCAACGGAACCCCCGTCAGTCGTATTAATAACGCCGCGCCGCAATTTGTTTAAAGCTTGCCTGCGTCGTTCATGGGTATATGCCACTCTGGGGACTTATACTAGATTAAAGAGCATCAAATTATGTGTAACACATGTAAATTTAAAAAAATCGTATAGAATAGCACCTGAGAAAAGTGTGTTTATATCTGATGTAATATGAAATATGCAACATAACCACCGTCAGTCGTATCAATAACGCCGCGACGCAATTTGTTTAAAGCTTGTGTGCGTCGTTCATGGGTCTATGCCACTCTGGGGACTTATACTACATTAAAGAGTATGAAATTATTAATAACATATGTAAATTAAAAAAAATCGTATAGAATAGCGCCTGAGAAAAGTGTGTTTATATCTGATGTAATATGAAATATGCAACATAACCACCGTCAGTCGTATCAATAACGCCGCGCCGCAATTTGTTTAAAGCTTGTGTGCGTCGTTCATGGGTCTATGCCACTCTCGCGACTTATACTAGATTAAAGAGTATGAAATTATGTATAACATATGTAAATTTTAAAAAATCTTATAGAATAGCGCCTGAGAAAGGTGTGTTTATATCTGATGTAATCTGAAATATGCAACGGAACCCCCGTCAGTCGTATTAATAACGCCGCGCCGCAATTTGTTTAAAGCTTGCCTGCGTCGTTCATGGGTCTATGCCACTCTGGGGACTTATACTAGATTAAAGAGCATCAAATTATGTGTAACACATGTAAATTTAAAAAAATCGTATACAATACCGCCTGAGAAAAGTGTGTTTATATCTGATGTAATATGAAATATGCAACATAACCACCGTCAGTCGTATCAATAACGCCGCGACGCAATTTGTTTAAAGCTTGTGTGCGTCGTTCATGGGTCTATGCCACTCTGGGGACTTATACTACATTAAAGAGTATGAAATTATGTATAACATATGTAAATTTAAAAAAATCGTATAGAATAGCGCCTGAGAAAAGTGTGTTTATATCTGATGTAATATGAAATATGCAACATAACCACCGTCAGTCGTATCAATAACGCCGCGCCGCAATTTGTTTAAAGCTTGTGTGCGTCGTTCATGGGTCTATGCCACTCTCGCGACTTATACTAGATTAAAGAGTATGAAATTATGTATAACATATGTAAATTTTAAAAAATCTTATAGAATAGCGCCTGAGAAAGGTGTGTTTATATCTGATGTAATCTGAAATATGCAACGGAACCCCCGTCAGTCGTATTAATAACGCCGCGCCGCAATTTGTTTAAAGCTTGCCTGCGTCGTTCATGGGTCTAAGTAGATAACCCCCCCCCCCCATATAGCGTATCAAAGGGATGCCGCCTCATTAATATTCAGCGTGACTCACGCACCGTGACTCACGCATGACTCACGCCTGTGACATGATTGGGCAAGATTGGAATAATTATAGTATACACGAGACTATATAAGCTCGGAGCTTAAATATATATATATGAAACTATACTCCAAAATGAATAACATAGTTGCGATTATAGATATGGATGGCTTCAACATTGAAAGAAAATTTTATTGTAAGGAACTCGGAGTTCTTAAAATAGGTGAAAACGAAGGGCTATCTTTCTTCTTCGACATTGGTATTTGGTGGTATGATTTAAGCGACCAAGATGAAAAGAATTGTCTCTATGTGAAAAAACATATTCACAAACTTCCGCTGGGTGTACCACCCTGTTCTCAAGCTATTCCACTAAGTCAGCTTGAAAATATCGTAACGAAACTATACCGGCAAGTCCAAATCAACAAGTACTCAACAATAGCCTACAAAGGGGGGCATTACGAACGAGACCTGCTATCAAGGCTGAAAATCCCGTCTGTTAACCTAGAGAGTTTCGGCTGCCCCAAAGCCAAATATTTATTCGATGCCTTGGTGTGGATAGAGACCTGTGGAAACCACGAGGAGGTGAACGCATATCATCACTGCGCTAAAGTGGAGGTGGAAGCTTTTGGGCGCTGGTTATCTGACACAAAAGCAGCTCGCTGAGTCCATATCATTCTTCAAAAACGGTTCTTTTAAGAACCATCAAATCAGTAAAGAGTACAATGAAATATTCGGTGTATGTCTTCCCCGTATAATAAATCTCACGAGTTTATTGAAGCGACAAGAGTGTTAAAGATCAGGTGTCATAAAGACGCTCTTGAACGTTTAAGACAATTAGAAAACACTTCAGAGTCCATATTGTATGCACTGTGGCAATTGTATAGTAATGCGGAGAATCCAGAAATGAAATGTATTCAAGGATATCTTTCTTACTGGAGAGAAAGTAATAAATGATTTTCTTGAATAAATGTTGTGTTTTGTCTTAAATATGGCTAATAATTGTAGACACACTTTATATTTTTATCCTAAATCTTGTCTGAAGGAATATAGCGGGTTTTGAACATTCTAAATGATTGAATCTGCTGAGATAACTTAACTCGAATATTATCTGAATAATCTATGAATATTATATTAGGGTTAGAACCTAACAGAATAAATCATCTTAGAAGCATACCTAACTAAACCTTCGTTTATAAATAAAGGAAGATAGAATGAGGAATCACTTTGAGAAGCTGAACTTAGGATACGTACGAATCAAGCCGAAAAGCCGTGAGCTCAGAAAAAACATATTGGCACATAGCAATGAAAAGCTTATATATGAATAATATATTAGATATTTGCTTCGCTTTTGAATATTATATTTGATATTTGCTTCGCTTTTGAATATTATATTAGATATTTGGTTCGCTTTTGTGATGTTTATACGTATAGGAACCCTTTGAAGTTAAAAAGAGTCGCCTTGAATGGTAGCGAATCGTTATTGTAAACTTAGAAGAACATTATTCGACAGCATCGTTGCTAAAGATTATAGAGTGGTGTATAATAAACGTGTGCTTGTAAATAACTTTGATACTTTACCTTACGGATTTTAACTTGTGTGTTTGTAAATAACTTTAAACTTTTGTGTATGTTTGTAAATAGGAAACTGAAATTATACATTTTTTATAAACACTATTCATTTGTGTTATTCTGGTGTGAGGGATAGGAGGTGAGATTCAATGATTCAATCTTAGGATTCAATGATTCAATCTTAGGATTCAATGATTCAATCTTAGGATTCAATGATTCAATCTTAGGATTCAATGATTCAATCTTAGGATTCAATGATTCAATCTTAGAGGGCTTAATGAGGGTCTTTTAGAGCACAGGGGTAGGGGTGGGGGTCTTGAGTAAATGAGTAAATACTTTATATGGCCCTGGGGGCCTTTTTCGTGGCCCTATCGCCCTATCGCTTGAATACACTCCCTGTCCCCTCTGATCCCCCACGCATTCGCCTAACCCGCTTTTTCTCCCTTTTGAGTTAATTTAGAAAAATTCTGAACAAATATGAAAAAGATTGCGTATGTGTGTTGCAAAATATTACGTTGTATAATAAATATTACTGGGAGTATATTTCGTTAGGAGAATATTAGTTTAGGAGTATATTTCGTTTGTTTTCTTTCAATGATTTGGTGGCTCTTAAAAGAGCCGTTTTTGTTTTGTTTTGGGTTATATCGCAACCCAGAGACAACCACATGTTGTTGACTGCCCGCAAAACATTGCAGCATTCACATTCAAACCATTAGTTATCCTCCTTAACTCCTTCACGCACTGGGCTTATATAAGTATAGCAACCAACTTTAATTTATACACTTACGATTAAATTTAGATTCCATACACTGAACTTAACATTTAAGCGATGTGTTGATTAAAATATAGGGACATATATTATGTTTAACTCGAGTAAAGTTTGTCTTCTTTCGAAACATTTGGTGGCTCTTAAAAGAGCCGAGGTTGTTTGCTTTGTGGTTAAACTCCAATCCAATGGCAACCACACCACGTTGGCTGTCCGCAAATCATCATGAATGGTACAGCGATATCCACGATCACCGAACGTAATTCGTTTACACATGTTTTGTGTATGGTCGATCGTAGACACTCTGTCGTATTACCTTAAACATTGTCTAGAAGAACATCGAGTACTATTCGACAGCATCAGTGACCAGTTAGCCTACTTTAAAAAAATTACAGAACTTGGCAATATAATTCGTCGCTATGGTTTAGTATGTTATAAGATTCTCGCACGTGCAATAGTACAGAAACACGACGTTATGTGTGATATGGTGTACCTTGCTGTTATTTGTGATGTAGCTGATCCAGTTTCTGTAAATATTCCATTTAAGATTGTACGAGATAGAAATGAAAAGAGTGTTTTAACTAGGAGCGAGAGTAAAGATTATAGGGCTGTATATAACAAACGAGTAATTGTAGATAATTTTGACACTTTACCTTATGGATTTTAAAAATAGATTTTTAACTTTGCATGTCTGTAAATAATTTTAAAAATTTTGTGTGTGATTGTAAATTGAAATTACATCTTTTATCAGCACTACCTGTTGTCTTGTTTTGAAGAAAAATAATTGCCAGGTGTGGGATTCGAACCCACGTCTTCTGGGACTTTAAACCCAGCGCCTTAACCATTCGGCCACCCTCGCGCTTACATTCAAGGTTCCATATTTTCTCTTTATAAAAAATTGGATCATGGGGTTCCTTGAGGATGCAGAAAGGGTACATGTTGTATTATTCAAACGGGGCGAATATAAAACCCTTAGGATTCAGTCATGGGATTCAATGATTCAATGATTCAATGATTCAATCTTAGGATTCAATGATTCAATCTTAGGATTCAATGATTCAATCTTAGGATTCAATGATTCAATCTTAGGATTCAATGATTCATTCTTAGGATTCAATGATTCAATCTTAGGATTCAATGATTCAATCTTAGGATTCAATGATTCAATCTTAGGATTCAATGATTCATTCTTAGGATTCAATGATTCAATATTAGGTTTCAATGATTCAATCTTATGCTTTAATGATTCAATCTTAGGATTCATGAGTAAATGAGTAACTCATGAGTTACTCATGAGTAAATGAGTAACTCATGAGTAACTCGTGAGTAAATGAGTAACTCATGAGTAACTCATGAGTAACTCATGAGTAAATGAGTAACTCATGAGTAACTCATGAGTAACTCATGAGTAACTCATGAGTAACTCATGAGTAACTCATGAGTAAATGAGTAACTCGTGAGTTACTCATGAGTAAATGAGTAACTCGTGAGTAACTCGTGAGTAAATGAGTAACTCATGAGTAACTCATGAGTAAATGAGTAACTCATGAGTTACTCATGGGTAAATGAGCAACTCGTGAGTAACTCGTGAGTAAATGAGCAACTCGTGAGTAACTCGTGAGTAAGGAGCACAGGGGTGGTGGTGAGGGGTGGAGGGGTGGTCGATCGGGACACAGGGACTAATATGAGTCTCGGTGTCCCTATAATTAATATTCACTTTGCAAATGTGTCCCTGGGGGACTAATATTAGTCCCTGTGTCCCGATCGACCACCCCTCCACCCCTCACCACCACCCCCTGTGCTCCTTACTCACGAGTTACTCACGAGTTGCTCATTTACTCACGAGTTACTCACGAGTTGCTCATTTACCCATGAGTAACTCATGAGTTACTCATTTACTCATGAGTTACTCACGAGTTACTCATTTACTCATGAGTAACTCACGAGTTACTCATTTACTCATGAGTTACTCATGAGTTACTCATGAGTTACTCATTTACTCATGAGTTACTCATGAGTTACTCATGAGTTACTCATTTACTCACGAGTTACTCATGAGTTACTCATTTACTCATGAGTAACTCATGAGTTACTCATTTACTCATGAATCCTAAGATTGAATCATTAAAGCATAAGATTGAATCATTGAAACCTAAGATTGAATCATTGAATCCTAAGAATGAATCATTGAATCCTAAGATTGAATCATTGAATCCTAAGATTGAATCATTGAATCCTAAGATTGAATCATTGAATCCTAAGAATGAATCATTGAATCCTAAGATTGAATCATTGAATCCTAAGATTGAATCATTGAATCCTAAGATTGAATCATTGAATCCTAAGATTGAATCATTGAATCATTGAATCATTGAATCCCAAGACTGAATCCTAAGGGTTTTATATTCGCCCCGTTTGAATAATACAACATGTACCCTTTCTGCATCCTCAAGGAACCCCATGATCCAATTTTTTATGAAGAGAAAATATGGAACCTTGAATGTAAGCGCGAGGGTGGCCGAATGGTTAAGGCGCTGGGTTTAAAGTCCCAGAAGACGTGGGTTCGAATCCCACACCTGGCAATTATTTTTCTTCAAAACAAGACAACAGGTAGTGCTGATAAAAGATGTAATTTCAATTTACAATCACACACAAAATTTTTAAAATTATTTACAGACATGCAAAGTTAAAAATTTATTTTTAAAATCCATAAGGTAAAGTGTCAAAATTATCTACAATTACTCGTTTGTTATATACAGCCCTATAATCTTTACTCTCGCTCCTAGTTAAAACACTCTTTTCATTTCTATCTCGTACAATCTTAAATGGAATATTTACAGAAACTGGATCAGCTACATCACAAATAACAGCAAGGTACACCATATCACACATAACGTCGTGTTTCTGTACTATTGCACGTGCGAGAATCTTATAACATACTAAACCATAGTGACGAATTATATTGCCAAGTTCTGTAATTTTTTTAAAGTAGGCTAACTGGTCACTGATGCTGTCGAATAATACTCGATGTTCTTCTAGACAATGTTTAAGGTAATACGACAGAGTGTCTACGATCGACCATACACAAAACATGTGTAAACGAATTACGTTCGGTGATCGTGGATATCGCTGTACCATTCATGATGATTTGCGGACAGCCAACGTGGTGTGGTTGCCATTGGATTGGAGTTTAACCACAAAGCAAACAACCTCGGCTCTTTTAAGAGCCACCAAATGTTTCGAAAGAAGACAAACTTTACTCGAGTTAAACATAATATATGTCCCTATATTTTAATCAACACATCGCTTAAATGTTAAGTTCAGTGTATGGAATCTAAATTTAATCGTAAGTGTATAAATTAAAGTTGGTTGCTATACTTATATAAGCCCAGTGCGTGAAGGAGTTAAGGAGGATAACTAATGGTTTGAATGTGAATGCTGCAATGTTTTGCAGGAGTCAACAACATGTGGTTGTCTCTGGGTTGCGATATAACCCAAAACAAAACAAAAACGGCTCTTTTAAGAGCCACCAAATCATTGAAAGAAAACAAACGAAATATACCCCTAAACTAATATTCTCCTAACGAAATATACTCCCAGTAATATTTATTATACAACGTAATATTTTGCAACACACATACGCAATCTTTTTCATATTTGTTCAGAATTTTTCTAAATTAACTCAAAAGGGAGAAAAAGCGGGTTAGGCGAATGCGTGGGGGATCAGAGGGGACAGGGAGTGTATTCAAGCGATAGGGCGATAGGGCCACGAAAAAGGCCCCCAGGGCCATATAAAGTATTTACTCATTTACTCAAGACCCCCACCCCTACCCCTGTGCTCTAAAAGACCCTCATTAAGCCCTCTAAGATTGAATCATTGAATCCTAAGATTGAATCATTGAATCCTAAGATTGAATCATTGAATCCTAAGATTGAATCATTGAATCCTAAGATTGAATCATTGAATCCTAAGATTGAATCATTGAATCTCACCTCCTATCCCTCACACCAGAATAACACAAATGAATAGTGTTTATAAAAAATGTATAATTTCAGTTTCCTATTTACAAACATACACAAAAGTTTAAAGTTATTTACAAACACACAAGTTAAAATCCGTAAGGTAAAGTATCAAAGTTATTTACAAGCACACGTTTATTATACACCACTCTATAATCTTTAGCAACGATGCTGTCGAATAATGTTCTTCTAAGTTTACAATAACGATTCGCTACCATTCAAGGCGACTCTTTTTAACTTCAAAGGGTTCCTATACGTATAAACATCACAAAAGCGAACCAAATATCTAATATAATATTCAAAAGCGAAGCAAATATCAAATATAATATTCAAAAGCGAAGCAAATATCTAATATATTATTCATATATAAGCTTTTCATTGCTATGTGCCAATATGTTTTTTCTGAGCTCACGGCTTTTCGGCTTGATTCGTACGTATCCTAAGTTCAGCTTCTCAAAGTGATTCCTCATTCTATCTTCCTTTACTTATAAACGAAGGTTTAGTTAGGTATGATTCTAAGATGATTTATTCTGTTAGGTTCTAACCCTAATATAATATTCATAGATTATTCAGATAATATTCGAGTTAAGTTATCTCAGCAGATTCAATCATTCAGAATGTTCAAAACCCGCTATATTCCTTCAGACAAGATTTAGGATAAAAATATAAAGTGTGTCTACAATTATTAGCCATATTTAAGACAAAACACAACATTTATTCAAGAAAATCATTTATTACTTTCTCTCCAGTAAGAAAGATATCCTTGAATACATTTCATTTCTGGATTCTCCGCATTACTATACAATTGCCACAGTGCATACAATATGGACTCTGAAGTGTTTTCTAATTGTCTTAAACGTTCAAGAGCGTCTTTATGACACCTGATCTTTAACACTCTTGTCGCTTCAATAAACTCGTGAGATTTATTATACGGGGAAGACATACACCGAATATTTCATTGTACTCTTTACTGATTTGATGGTTCTTAAAAGAACCGTTTTTGAAGAATGATATGGACTCAGCGAGCTGCTTTTGTGTCAGATAACCAGCGCCCAAAAGCTTCCACCTCCACTTTAGCGCAGTGATGATATGCGTTCACCTCCTCGTGGTTTCCACAGGTCTCTATCCACACCAAGGCATCGAATAAATATTTGGCTTTGGGGCAGCCGAAACTCTCTAGGTTAACAGACGGGATTTTCAGCCTTGATAGCAGGTCTCGTTCGTAATGCCCCCCTTTGTAGGCTATTGTTGAGTACTTGTTGATTTGGACTTGCCGGTATAGTTTCGTTACGATATTTTCAAGCTGACTTAGTGGAATAGCTTGAGAACAGGGTGGTACACCCAGCGGAAGTTTGTGAATATGTTTTTTCACATAGAGACAATTCTTTTCATCTTGGTCGCTTAAATCATACCACCAAATACCAATGTCGAAGAAGAAAGATAGCCCTTCGTTTTCACCTATTTTAAGAACTCCGAGTTCCTTACAATAAAATTTTCTTTCAATGTTGAAGCCATCCATATCTATAATCGCAACTATGTTATTCATTTTGGAGTATAGTTTCATATATATATATTTAAGCTCCGAGCTTATATAGTCTCATGTATACTATAATTATTCCAATCTTGCCCAATCATGTCACAGGCGTGAGTCATGCGTGAGTCACTGTGCGTGAGTCACGCTGAATATTAATGAGGCGGCATCCCTTTGATACGCTATATGGGGGGGGGGGGTTATCTACTGGTCTATGCCACTCTGGGGACTTACACTAGATTAAAGAGCATCAAATTATGTGTAACACATGTAAATTTAAAAAAATCGTATAGAATAGCGCCTGAGAAAAGTGTGTTTATATCTGATGTAATATGAAATATGCAACATAACCACTGTCAGTCGTATCAATAACGCCGCGACGCAATTTGTTTAAAGCTTGTGTGCGTCGTTCATGGGTCTATGCCACTCTGGGGACTTATACTACATTAAAGAGCATCAAATTATGTATAACACATGTAAATTTAAAAAAATCGTATAGAATAGCACCTGAGAAAAGTGTGTTTATATCTGATGTAATATGAAATATGCAACATAACCACCCTCAGTCGTATCAATAACGCCGCGCCTCAATTTGTTTAAAGCTTGCCTGCGTCGTTCATGGGTCTATGCTACTCAGGGGACTTATACTAGATTAAAGTGCGTGAAATTCTGTGTAACATATATAAATTTTAAAAAATCGTATAGAATAGCGCCTGAGAAAAGTGTGTTTATATCTGATGTAATCTGAAATATGCAACGCAAGCGCCGTCAGTCGTATTAATGACGCCGCGCCGCAATTTGTTTAAAGCTTGCCTGCGTCGTTCATGGGCCTATGCTACTCAGGGGACTTATACTAGATTAAAGTGCGTGAAATTCTGTGTAACATATATAAATTTTAAAAAATCGTATAGAATAGCGCCTGAGAAAAGTGTGTTTATATCTGATGTAATCTGAAATATGCAACGCAAGCGCCGTCAGTCGTATTAATGACGCCGCGCCGAAATTTGTTTAAAGCTTGCCTGCGTCGTTCATGGGTCTATGCCACTCTGGGGACTTATACTAGATTAAAGTTCATGAAATTCTGTATAAAATATATAAATTTTAAAAAATCGTATAGAATAGCGGCTGAGAAAATTGTGTTTATATCTGATGAAATATGAAATATACAACCTAACCCCCGTCAGTCGTATTAATAACGCCGCGCCGCAATTTGTTTAAAGCTTCCCGGCGTCGTTCATGGGTCCATGCCACTCTGGGGACTTATACTAGATTAAAGTGCGTCGTTCATGGGTCTATGCCACTCTTGGGACTTATACTAGATTTAAAGAGCATGAAATTCTGTATAACATATGTAAAATTAAAAAAATCGTATAGAATAGCGCCTGAGAAAATTGTACTTTTTCTGAGGAAATCTAAAATATGCAACGCAACCCCCGTCAGTCGCATTCATGACGCTGCGCCGCAATTTCTTTAAAGCTTGCCTGCGTCGTTCATGGGTCTATGCCACTCTGGGGACTTATACTAGATTAAAGTGCATGAAATTCTGTATAACATATATAAATTTTAAAAAATCGTATAGAATAGCGGCTGAGAAAATTGTGTTTATGTAGCGTGTCGAGTACCTCAAACTTCACTTGGACAAAACTAACACAAAACTCAATTTCAATCTGATCTTTATTCTTAACATTCGCTGTTTAATATATGTTTACACAGGAAGAGTGGGACAACCACCATTACGTAAAAGGATGTTCATGTCTTTTAACATTTCATGATAAATCCATTATCTAACAAACTAATTATATTACAATTGTCAATACGCTACACTATCCCCCTCCTTAAGGTTTTCGTCCCCGAAAACAAAACAAAAACAACTATGTGCTACTTGAATAAAAACAGTTCGGTACTGGTTTGCCTAGCCAACTTACTTACCTTTACATTCGGTTTTTTTATCAATTAAGTAAACTAAATAATCTTGATGCCAATGTGGTGCTTGGACGTTCTGGCGCAACCTGGCTGGTCGGTCCCGTGGGGGAGGCGCAAGTACACCCTGGGGGTGTGGGTCTGGAAGTGATGGGTCGTGTTCAACAAAAGTAAAGTCACCATGCTCTCGAGAAGGACAAACGACATTAGGCAGTCCAGTAGGCGCATGGTAAGGTTTAAGTTGGTCGTGATGTGCTATCAAGGTCCTATCTGACTGCATTTTAATGACACCCATACGCGATAGAATCGTGTTTGGTCCAATCCACTTACTACGGAACTTCCACTTATTGGGTCGACGCAACCACACTAACTGTCCTACTCCATAAGGGGTCCAAACCCTGCCTACGTTCCCACTCTCTGCTTGGTGAGTCCTGGCCTTACTTAAATTGTTGCGTGCTAATTGTCTAACATCCCTAAGTACCCCTGAGTGAACGAATGTAGTCGCTAACAGCACTAGGGTCAGATAACGGTAATCCTAATTCCAATTCTAGGGGCATCCGGGGTAACCGACCAAATGTAACTTCGTATGGTGATAAACTGGTCGACTCCTGACGACTGGAGTTATATGCGTAAATGACTGGATCAACCCACAAATCCCAGTCATCTGAGTGTTCCGAAACAAAGGTTGCTAGCATGCCTTGCAACGTCCGATTCTGGCGTCCTACAAGCCCATCGCCACTAGGGTGATACGCCGTCATTCTCGTCTTTGTAATTCCCATTGCGTCGCAAAGATTATGCACGAGGTTACTTTCAAAATTCGCACCCTGATCCGAATGGAGGACAGTAGGTGGGCCAAATCTAGAGAAGATCTTGCTCACTAATATAGGTGCAACTGTACTGGCCTTTTGATCTTTAGTTGGCACTGCTTCACACCATTTGGTAAAGTGGTCCATCATTACCAAACGATGACGATTACCTCGTGTTGTTTCGGGAAGTGGCCCCATATAGTCCATTGCCCAAAACGAAAAAGGTTCACCTACCTCAATTCCATATAGGGGGCTTTATTGGTTACCCTGGGATCCTTACTCTGTGCGCAAACGGTGCATGTTCTTACGTGTGCTTCTACGGATTTGCGCATACCTGGCCAATAAAAGCGTTCCCGTACCCTTTCTAATGTTTTCGTTACTCCTAAGTGCCCTGCAAATGGACTATCGTGAGCCTCGGTTAGGACCGTCTTAATAAGAGGCTGGGGGATTACTAATGCATAAGCGGGTGTTGGGTTATTATTCTTTATGATGCGAAATAGCAGATGATTTCGTACGACCAACCTGTCATACTCGTTCCAAAACCTTTGTAGTTCTGGCTTTCCGGCCCAATCTCTAAATGCCGGTTTGCCGCGACCTTCATTTTTACACTCAATAAGCTTAGCAATCGCGCAATCGTTGCGTTGTAATTCCTTCAAGTTGATGCCGGGGTTAACCGTTACTGCGCACGATCGGACGTCACCCTGGTCTCGCGAACGTTCACCGGTGCTGTGCATGTCTAATAGTTTAGCTGACTGGGCGTTATTATCAACTTCTAACCTAGATAAAGCGTCTGCATTGGCGTTCTGTTTGCCCGGCCGATGTTGTGTTGTGAACTGAAACTCTTGAAGTTCCATTAGCCATCGTGCAATTCGTCCTTTGGGCTCCATACTATGGAGCCATGTCAGTGCTTTGTGATCGGTTACTACCTTAAATTTTCTACCCAGTAAATACACCCTGAAATGTTTAGTGCCGTACACAATCGCATAAGCTTCTTTCTCGGTCGTGGAGTAATTACGTTTTCTTGCGTTAAGTGACTGACTGGCAAACGCTACTGGTCTTTCGTGACCATTGTCATCTAGTTGCGAAAGAACGGCCCCAAGCCCTACGTCCGACGCGTCAGTTTGTAAAATAAACCCTCGAAAGAAACTAGGGTACTTAAGAATCGGTGCTGAACTAATTAAGTTTTTTAAAGTTTGAAACGCGCTTTCGCATTCACCCGTCCAATTAAATGGTTGTTCGTTTTTCGTTAAATTCGTCAGTGGTGCCGCTATGGTAGCAAAATCTGGTACAAAACGTCTATCATACCCCGCCAAGCCGATGAAACTCCTGACTTCTGTGACCGTCTTTGGAGCTTGAAGAGTTTGTACTACCTTTACTTTAGCCGGATCGGAAGAAATTCCTTCGGATGAAATTCGATGACCTAAATATGTCACTTTTTTTGCTCCAAAAGTGCATTTTGAGAACTTAACGCGCAAATTGTGCTGACGAAACCGTGATAAAAACCTCTGTTATTCGTTTCCAATGCTGATCTAAATTTTTGGAATGTATAATGACATCGTCTAGGTAGCACAAACAAGTAATTAGGTTTAAACCGGAAAGCACAATTTCTATCATTCTCTGGAATGTGGATGGCGCTGAGCACAACCCAAATGGCATACACCGAAATTGAAACAGGCCAGCCTGTGTAGCGAACGCAGTTTTATATTTGTCGACCGGGTCAACGGGAACCTGCCAGTATCCGCTACGTAAATCTAGAGTAGTGAATAATTTAGCACCGTTAAGGGAGTCTAAAATATCATCAGTTCTTGGTATAATAATAATAATAATAATATTTAATACTTATATAGCGCAAATTAACATACAGTGTTATGATCAAATGCGCTTTACATACTGCTATATCTAATATAAAGTAATAAAAATAAATAAACAATGAAAGCTATTTATAACTGATATAACGGATCAGTTCTAAAATTATACATTAAAAGCTTCTCTAAAATAGTGAGTCTTGAGCAATGACTTAAAAATACTAAAATTCTCCTGATTTCTTATTGAAACAGGAAATCTATTCCATACTTTTGCTGAGGCATTAGAAAATGCTCTATCTCCTAGTGTCTTTTTCGACCTTGCAGTGTTGTCCTGTAATAATATTCCAGTATTTGATCTCAAGCTATAACGATGTATCTTCCTGATATTTACTAAATTACTTAGATATTCAGGGGCGTCTCCATGTATACATTTAAAAGCGAGCATTGCAATTTTAAAATTAACTCTAAATTTAACTGGTAGCCAGTGCAATCTAATTAAAGAAGGTGTGATATGATCGTGCTTTGGAACTGAGCACACCAGGCGGACTGCTGCATTCTGCACTCTCTGAAGCTTGTTGAGATGCGTAGCCGAAACACCAAACAATAAGCTGTTACAGTAATCTATTATTGACATAACCACTGCCTGAACAATCATTTTTCTATCTTCAAAGCATAAAAATCTCTTAATGCGCCTAATGTTGTGTAAATGATAAATCACAGATTGACAGGTCTTATTGATTGCCGTTTTCATGCTTAGATTATTATCAAACCACGCCCCGAGATTTCGAACGTTAGATACCGATGACACCTTCACCTGACCAATCCTCAGCTCAGTGATGTTTATCTTATCCAGCTGCACACGAGTTCCGATTACAAGAAATTCCGTTTTACCATCGTTCAACTTAAGTTTGTCCACAGTCATCCAAGTCTTGATATCCGCAATGCAGTTCTGCAATGCAGTTACCGCTTCTAACTCACTCGCAGCAGAATCAGGCTTGGAAGAGATGTATAATTGAGTGTCATCAGCATAAGCATGGACATCTGGAAGATGGTCCTTTACGACTTCAAACAGCTTGCTAGCATATATTGTGAACAGCAGTGGCCCTAAACAGGAACCTTGAGGGACACCATGAAGCACGGGGAAAACCTTCGAATAACTCCCATTTATTAGCACTTGCTGTGATCTGCCAGTTAAATAAGAACTAAACCAACGAAGAGCAATGCCTGTTATTCCGAAAGTGACGTCAAGACGACGGAGAAGCACTTGATGATCTACAGTATCGAACGCTGAGCTCAAGTCCAACAATACTAGTAGAGTAACCCTCTGATGGTCCATATTAGTCAAAATGTCATTATGGACTTTGAGGAGGGCCGTTTCCGTCCTGTGGCCTGCCCGATAGGCTGACTGAAGCACAGGGTATAGGCCCGACCACCACAGATGATCCTGAGTCTGGCTGCAAACCGCCGTCTCCGTCAGTTTAGATACGAACTGTAAGTTACTCACTGGTCTCAAATTCGGGAGAGAAGCACTCTGACCAGTTTTCTTGAGTCGTGGATCGACCAGAGCAGCTTTCCACTCGGCTGGAAAATTTCCAAGGGACAAAGAAGAATTGATCATGGAGGTAATGACTGGAAGGAGTTCTTCGAGGCAACTCGTTACCAAAGAAGTGGGCATAGGATCCAGCATACAGCTTTTCTTGGCTGAAGCCTCAATAAGCTGGCGCACATCCTCTCGGGTGAGTTCCTTAAAGCCACGCAGTGTCTCGTAGTCAGGATTAAACTCAGGATCGTCAATCACTCTAGCAAGCTCGTCATGAGTAACATCAGCAACATCAAGCTCATTGCGTATATTAGTGATCTTACGGTGAAAATAACGACCAATATCATTTGCAAGAGCCACATTATTATGATAGTCGGGAAAACATATGTCATCCTTTGGCAGGAGAAGTGCCTTGGTTGCCTTGAACAGTTTACGCCGATCACCACCCTGCTCATCTATGAAATTCACATAAAACTCCTTGCGCGCCTTGTTACTGATGTAGGTGACGTGATTCCTTAACCGCTTGAACACCAACAGGTCTTCAGCTGACTTTGTCCTCCTCCAGGTTCGCTCAGCCTTACGCCGCTTCCTCTTTGCCTCGGCAATATCTTGATTGTACCAGGGGACCTCGGGCCTAGACCTCACCACTTTCGTTTTAAGTGGTACAATGACGATCAATTATGCTGCTAAGAGCGGTGTTGTAATTATTCAAGAGCTTATCAAGATCTTCACAATAGGTTAAGCGCTCGGCGTGACCTCGCATGCACAGGTCTGACCTCACCAAGTCCTGCCTGAGGCAATCGAGATCGACAGCCTTAGTCTTCCTGTAAGTGACCCTCTTAGCTTGGGGCGCAGGCTTGTTTATGCAAATACTGCAATGAACAGCCGCGTGATCAGAAAAGTAACGGCAGCTACTTGGGGACGACCCCATGAGTTTCTCCATTTTACGAGTAATAACAAGATCCAGGGTGTGGCCATGGATATGAGTCGGTTTAGTAGCATGCTGTTCAAGTCCGAGCGACACCAATAGATCACGGAACTTCACAGCGTAAGCATCAGTAGAGACATCGACGTGAATATTGAAATCCCCAAGGACGAGTAACAGTTCCTTCGATAAAATAACAGATTCCAAGATATTAGAGAACTCCCTCAAGAAGGTGCTTATGGGAACCCTGTCTTCCGAAGGTGGTGTTCTATAAACAATGATAGTTCTAAGCTTACAAGAGGTTGATAACTGTACCAATAGTTCAGAGTATTCAAAGGACTCCTCCACGCCAGATCTGACTGTGGTAACTCTAAGACTAATCGTCAAAGAGTCAACATGTCGTACATCTGTAGCACTTGCGGGAAAACGTTTTCGACAAGAGGCAATCTTCAACGTCATATTAAAAATTTCCATCAGGAAAGTAATACCGGGTATGTTTCCCCGTTATCAATGGATCTACAGTCATGCAGCATCCTTTTACATGCATTGTTGCAGGGTGTACTCAGAGCGGCAAAACCGTATGGGTGAAAACACTTCTGGAAAACGCCAAAACTACGATTAATCCTCCTCCCGAACGTATCATTTGGTGCTATGGACAATGGCAGCCCATGTACCTTGAGATGATCAAAACAATACCAGGCATCGAATTCTACGACGGTATACCTTCCGACATTGAACTCCCACAATAAAATATATTTAGACTAACAACTCGCTAAGAGTTATCATCGAAAGCGAACTTTGATGAACTTTGCATAGTTCTTAAACGTATAAACACAACAAAAGCGAACCAAATATCTAATATAATATTCACATACAAGCTTTACGTTGCTATTTACCAGTGTTAATACGCTTTAAACCCCTTAGCTCACGGCTTTTCGAATTGATTCCTCACACTATCTTAAGTTCTTCTTATATACGGCTTAAAGTGATTCCTGATTCTATCTTCTCACGATTTCTTCACTTATAAACAAGGGTTTAGTAAGCAATGATTCTAGGATGACTTATTCTGTTTGAATTTTATAACATGCCCCACAACTGCTGACTGTCGATCAGTAAGGTAAACTACATAAATGAAATTTGGTTCCTATTACTTATATAAGTCGAGCATCTTTTGATAATGAAGATCTTCGGGAATTAGTCGGAGAGCTATCGGTTGTGACGTATTACACGGGGGGTTGAGTAACAGTCCCAAAGGAGCCTGAGACGAATGAAGGACGCGACGCTATTTTGCTATGGTAACACTGTTAATGACCTTCTCGCCTAGACTTGCCTAAGCGCTTAATCTCCTTAATGACCCCTAATGAGTTTCTCTTTTGTCTCCTGCACGTGCACTGAGGATAAATATGCAAATATCACACTTAGTAACAGAAAGCGTAGCAACGCTTTCAAAGTAATAAATCGCTTTGCCTTTAGTTTATATTTCGGCACTTAAAGTCGTTCTTTTCATGACTTCTCGAAGTGATTCCTCATCTAAATTACATCTTAAGTTCTTGTTACGATATCTTGACTTGCTTTATAAACGAGAGTTTAGTTAGTAATGATTCTAGGATGACTTACTCTCTTTGAATATTTAGGTTCTAAAAATATAATATTTATGATATACTATTAATTCAAGTCTATACGTTATCTCAGCCGATTCAGACATTTAGGCTGTTCAAAACTCTCTCTATTCCTCCAGACAAGGTTTCAGATAAAAAATATAAAGTGTCTCTATCAATTTCTTTCTCGTTCCTTGTAAAGAACGTCTATTTCGTTAAAGCTTCCTGTACGCATGCTCTGTATGCTTACATGTCCCACATGTGTTGACTGACAGTGGGGTAAAGTGTATAAATGAAAAGGTAATTACTAATACTTATAAGGAAGAAAGTGGCATGCCTTTTGATATTGACGTAACTTCCGAAATTAGTCGGAGAGCTATCGGTTATGACGTACTACACGGGGGTTGAGTAACAGCTAGGGTTTGGGGGTTGGATAAAAATTAGGGTTTAGAGGGTCCCAAAGGAGCATGAGAAATAATGACGTTGCATAAATAATGAGGTTAGGGTTTGGAGGTCCCAAAGGAGCCTGATAATGAATAAATAATAAGTTGAATATTTAATGAGGCGGCATCCCTTTGGGGTCTGGATGGGGGGGGGGGGGTATCACTACTCCCGTCAGTCGTATCAATGACGCCAAGCCGCAATTTGTTTAAAGCTTGCCTGCGTCGTTCATGGGTCTATGCCACTCTGGGGACTTATACTAGATTAAAGAGCATGAAATTATGTACAACATATGTAAATTTAAAAAAATCGTATAGAATAGCGGCTGAGAAAAGTATGTTTATATCTGACGACAATCTAAATCCCGAATCGAGACTGACTGAGGGTATTGGACATCAATCTGACATCATGGCACATTTCTTAGTCTTATTTCTTCATAAAAGAAATAGAAAACTAGTTCAGACCAAATTATACATTATAAATATGTAAATATTTAAGAAATAGAAAAAGGCCGCCTGTGTTTATATAGCCTGATGCAAACATTTATTTTACGAAATAAGGCAAGAAATGTGCTGTGACATCACAACCGTGT
The DNA here is from genome assembly GCA_035771165.1 of Paragorgia papillata. Lineage (NCBI taxonomy): Eukaryota > Metazoa > Cnidaria > Anthozoa > Scleralcyonacea > Coralliidae > Paragorgia > Paragorgia papillata. The sequence continues at coordinate 16,439 of JAWNZC010000107.1, read as the reverse complement.
TTGCATAGCCTGATATAAACACGGTAACTGACCAATCACAGCGTGCGTAAGAAGCAACTTATTTTATATATATATATATATGTATGTACTATAAGTGGGCTTACTTCAAATGTTGATGGTCGCTACTGTCAGAGCCGCCTGAAGATCGCCCAGCGTGAAACTGACAGTAGCGACCATCAACATTTGAGGTAAGCCCACTTATAGTATATTCGCGCTATCTTTACGGTATTGAGCACTTTTCGACATTTCGCGAACAACGCTTTGTTTGTTTGAATATATATATATATATATATATGTGTATGTGAGAACACCAATTATATATACATACATATATATATATACATATATATATATATATTACGAATTGAATGACAAACCTTGGTGAAAGTTCTACGACAGCCAAGTATTTCACAGGCGAAATGCAATCCTTGATCATTTAGATGCATTAGAATGAGATGGTGCAACATTCCAAAAATAGAAATAGAGTCAAATGTCGTACATATTTGACAGCGAATGTTCAGCATAGTTTGTTTGAACTACCAGTAATAAATTTATCAATAAACAATCTCCTTTCTCTCTACTTTCTCTCCTACTGGTTCTCCTGCTTTTGATCCGGCACAGAAAGCACGAAAAGACGCTTATTAATAATAGTTGTTAATATACTGGCCTCATATGCCCCTTCGGCTGTCATGTGACCGATAATTGACCAATGGTGTTCACGGAGCAAAAACATCACCATGGATACATTGACCTCTAACGACGTCCGGCGTCGTTGGAGGTCACTGTATCCATGGTGATGTTTTTTTGCTCCGTGTACACCATTGGTCAATTAGCGGTCACATGAATGCCGGAAATGTGGCATTTGAGGCCAGTATAAGCGTCCTTTCAATCTCAATATTATTTCTCTACCTCGTGGAAGGAGCGAAGGACTACCGTATTAACTCGCTTTATATTTACATTCGTTTAATCGTTTACACCTTTATCGTTCACGTTACGTTGAGAATGTCAATCTCAAGGCAATCATCATACCAGGATGTTCTTCGTTTGTTGGAGGAAAACATTTGAACGAAGTTGTCGAATATTTTGGTATGCCACTTTTAAGTATATTTATAACAATCCACGCGAATAGCCTTGGGCTATTTATTTAAACAATACCAGTAGGTAATCTGCTATCAAATTATGACCGTAATTAACTTTTGTGTGCTTTGTGTTTTAGCAAATTTAGTCGATGGAGCGGTAAACTGTAAAATTTCCCGCTAAAATTTCTCTGCTAGACTATTGGGTTTATACACATGTTTTTGGGAGCATAATTATGTGTTTGGGACTATACTAGTATCCCTAAACAATTCTATAAATATATGAAAACATATATGATCCCCTGAAGAATCTATTAAAATGCAGTTAATCCCTGAAGAAATCCAACAGATTTGTGCACACCTTTCCAGCCAGTGTAAGGATTAAGAATTCCAGACTGTATTGAAGGCAACCCTATTTATTGAACATTTTAATAATAATAATGCGTTACTGCAAGTGACAAACCATACTGGACAAGTAGAGAAAACTCTTCTTGGTCAGGTTTAGTGGTTTCGACAGCCCCCATCAGCTTTCCTCAAGCGAAGTTGCCTCTTTCGAATCTCTCTTAGAAAATCGTTTTTTTATTTAAGTAGGTAATAATAATTACACATTTGTTATCAACATGGTTCCAAATATTGACCATATAAACACAACGCTACACGAATTACATGGTATTGCCCTTCGTAATAATCACAGACGTTTTATATTTATCCCCGAGCCCGGGTGAGGGTGCTAATCTCGACGTGCGTGGAGTCCACTTACACGCGAAATTACACGCGAAGGGGAAAGAAATTCTGCGAGATGTTTATATGTATATATATATATATACATCAAATCGCCAACTTTCGCGGCTGAAGCGAAACAAAATCTTTGTCAGAAAAATTGGTTTACAAATGACCGGAAAAGGAAAGCTAAGAAGAGATGTTGCAGTGGGATGAACAAACACGACTAGAAACCATCGAAAAAAAGCATGAAAAATTGCTATAAAGATCGGAAAAGATGCCGCCAAATGTGACTGGAAAAAAAAAAAGAAGATGTTTCTTCGTGTATCTGTTCAAAGCCAGCAAAAGACTTATGCACTGATATATCTTGACTCGAGAGAGAACAGTAAATTGAAAGGAACATCAACACAAACAGCTTTTCACATTTTGAAGATAATTGATTGCTTTTTGCTAAGAAGCGAACGAGAAAACCATGGAAAGCAAACGCCGTAGCCCGTATGGCAGTGTTTGCAGCATCTGAGAAGAGCCAAAAGAAAATTTATCTGTAAGCAGTGATTCGTATTTAACTTACCAGCTTTCTTTAGCTGATTAGAGTCGGTATATATCCAAAACCTTCTCAGTATTAAACTCAGTTAAAACAGCAAAAATCTTGTCAAATAATATACATTTTCTCAGGCGTTTTTTCCATGGTTCGAGTGAAACTTTGCATTATAGTTCTTCCCTGGTTAGTTTTTTCCTCTCTTATACCTATAGTTTTCAGGCTGTTACCTACGTTTTTTTCTGTTCTGATGTTTTTCTTTGAGGTTCAACATTATATTTGGAACATGAGGAATCATATTCAAACAGTTTAATAGGCACCTTTGTAATAGGTCTGTAATTATTGTTAGTTTTTGCTATCAGTTTCTGGTGCTATTAGGTCGTGACACAAGTTTTTCCTCAGCCACTGCTTTATTATTTTGGAATAAAACGTTGCTTTGGAAATTGGTCAATAATAGAAAAAACCACATTCATAAAAGTGATAAAACAGGATGTAAAGGAGGCCAAGGGTTTAAAAGAACGTGATAAAAGTATGATTTCCATTTATACATATTTTTTGAGTTAGAACAACAATATCAATGCAGAAAAGAAGGGGATAACTCAGACTGGGGGAACATTCAGACCAGCTGTACCGCGTGCTCAGTCATCCGCACACATTGACGTATGCGCAGTTGGTCTTAGGGGAGAACTCAGACTGGGGAATCGCTGAGACCGTGACACCGGCTGGGATTCGAACCTGCAACCTTCGGTTTACTAGTCCGATGTTCTACCAACTGAGCTGTCAGGTCAAGTTGGGCCAAGTGGAGTTTTATGTACTTGTTCCATATGGTTTGTCACTTGGAGTAGCACCTTATTTAGTCATGATCATTTTCAAATCTTTTACAGACATTTGACATCAATGGAAAGAGATGTCCATTGGAACAAACTCCCAAAGCAACCTCATTCCTAGCCCAACAAAAAAAAAAGGAATGACAGATTCTTCATGTTTAGAAGTTTCTCTGAGAAGACCCAACATAATGTCAGCTAGTATTGCTACTCCTAATAGTCCATCTAGCATATCAAAAGGGCCCTTTCCTTTGTATCAGAAAGTCCCGAGGAAATTCCCTTAGAAGCATCATTGAGAAGAAGTCCCAGGAAACACCAAAGCTCTCCTGTGGTTTTTGACAACAGTCCTGTTCCAAATTATCAAGCATCACTTGCTGGTTGGTTGAATAATTTTTGCATCCCAATAAGGGTAAGTATAACTGAGTGTATAATGACAATTAATTAGCCTGGCTAAACATTAATCAGTACAGACCTTGAGACTGGTAAATAACATATATTGTAATTATTTGAGTTTGTATTTTGATCTTAAATTCTGGTGGGAACCGGATGTGGGGCAAGGGCTAAAGAAGGGAGACCTAAATCCTGCTGAAAAATTTTTTTTATGTTGGAATAAAGTCATGATTAATATCTTCTGATGTTTTACATTCTTTTTGACGTTCAGGTGAGCTTATATATATATATATATATATATATATATATATATATATATATTTCAAGCTCACCTGAAAATAGCTCACCTGAAAGTCAAAAAGAATATAAAACGTCAGAAGATATACATGTATATATATATAGTATAATTTCAGAGGTGAATATAAAGATTCCGGACATTTGATTGGTTAAAAATTTCTTCATAAATCATTATATTCACCGCGCCAGGCGGTGAATATAACATCACAAAATAACATCACTAGAAAGAGGTTTTCGAGGGGAGTCTGGGACTTTTTTCCAACTAAATTGAGTTAACTCGTTCCAGTCTCCCCTCGGAATTATGATTTTGATGAATGTTAATTTTCAAAATGGCGGAGTTTTTTTTTTTAAATGGCGACCGTACTTTTAAAGCGAACATATCGTCAAAACTGTTCAAATAACTCAGGACAAATAGACTGTATACATCGAATAGCTTGGAGATACAACTGTCTAAAGGTAAGGAAATGCTTTGTCGTAATTATTTTTTATTTTGGAAGAGTTTTGATCGTATTAAGCCGTGCTTTTGAAAGTGACTGAGTGAAGAAAAGATTCAACATTCAATTTCCAAGATCAAGATAAAATAAACTGATACATTTATAAACGTGTGTTTTAACTTCCTTGGATATTCACCTCCGAAATATTATACTATAACAATTATTCACCTCAGTCTCGGTGAACATTGGTGAATATATTTACCTCGGCTTCGCCTCGGCAAATATTCACCGATATTCACCTCGACTTCGGTGAATAATTGTCATATATATATATATAATTATACGATGTGAAAATTGATACTCAGGTGATGAATGAGGATTATAAAGTTGTTGTCTGAGTGAATGAAACCATACTGGGTCAGCAGAACATTTTCTGCTTGCCCAGTATGGTTTTGTTCACTTGGAGAATATATATATATATATATATATATATATGTGTGTGTGTGTGTGTAATATTTAAAAAACCTCGTCATCGTTTCGAGCCGAAGGCGAGCGTCAATATACAATGATAAAGCACGATGACGAGGTTTTTTAAATAACTTCTAAACCATCATCATAAAGCTACAAAGCAAGTCAATCACCGAATGTGGGAGGCTATAAATTATCATACTGATTGGAGCATGCGCTGTGATACAAAAGAGTCCCACATTTTGTATTCAAGGCAAAGAGGAATAAAGTGTTTATCTAAGAAACAGCTTGTTTGCAACTAAAATTGCCTCTCCCTCTCGTATGGGGTCGCCACCAGCGTACCCTTGTCGAGATTGTTGAGGGACAAGTGTCTATATATGTGATATAGACCTCATATGCGTATATATGTGATATATACCTGATTAATAAAACATCAGCGTCTATCTCACATTTATATACAGGTTAATGGGTTTTATAGTTTCAAAAACGCATTAATAATTCATGAGGAAAATTTAAAAGAAATTAAAGTTTAATCAGTGTCTTTATATGTGATAAAGATACCTCCTGATTTACATAAACTTTAGCTTTGATTTTCTCGGCTTAGACAAGGTTATTTTTCAAACTTACTACGGCAATTAGCTTACCAAGTGGTTCGTATTTGAAGCCATTCAATAAACTCGCAATTCGTGTTTTATCAGAGATAAAAACACTCGGCTTCGCCTCGTGTCTTTATATTTGATAAAACACTCCTGCTCGTTTATTAAACAGTACATAAAGGCACTGATTAAAGATTAATTTCTTTTGAATTTTTCTCATGAATTATTGAGGTTTAGAAATATATATATATATATACTATTTCCAGAATGAGTGGCCGATCAAATTACAAATTCTGTAAATTAATGACTTCCAAAACGTCTATTAAGTTGGCTAAAACTACATCATGTTAAGTAAGGTTAAGTAATAGATAAATCTCGAGAACGAGGGATGTATGCTATATCGAGGAGGTTTTCCAACAAAGTTTTGTCCATTTTTTCCACCTTGGACAAAGATTTTCCTTGTTTTTTTCTTCATTTCGTATCTAATTATTATTCAAGGTCTTTATGCGATATAAAGACCTCGGAAGAACAAAGAAAACCGACTCGATAATAAATTAAGAGCTGATAAACCTTTGAGGTAAGGTACGATAATAGGTTACAATTATTAAATTACTGATGTGAGCATGCGCTATGATTTAATATTTTCCCACATTTTATATTCTAAGTGACGTGCCATAAATAGCCGTTCTGATCATCATTTGTTATTCAACAATTCTATCTCACATTTATATACAGGTTAATGGGTTTATATCATACTATAAAGGCACTGATTAAAGATTAATTTCTTTTGAATTTTTCTCATGAAATTATTGAAGTTTAGAAATATATATATATATATATATATATATATATATATATATATATATATATATATATATATATGTGTGTGTGTGTGTGTAATATTTAAAAACCTCGTCATCGTTTCGAGCCGAAGGCGAGCGTCAATATACAATGATAAAGCACGATGACGAGGTTTTTAAATAACTTCTAAACCATCATCATAAAGCTACAAAGCAAGTCAATCACCGAATGTGGGAGGCTATAAATTATCATACTGATTGGAGCATGCGCTGTGATACAAAAGAGTCCCACATTTTGTATTCAAGGCAAAGAGGAATAAAGTGTTTATCTAAGAAACAGCTTGTTTGCAACTAAAATTGCCTCTCCCTCTCGTATGGGGTCGCCACCAGCGTACCCTTGTCGAGATTGTTGAGGGACAAGTGTCTATATATGTGATATAGACCTCATATGCGTATATATGTGATATATACCTGATTAATAAAACATCAGCGTCTATCTCACATTTATATACAGGTTAATGGGTTTATAGTTTCAAAAACGCATTAATAATTCATGAGGAAAATTTAAAAGAAATTAAAGTTTAATCAGTGTCTTTATATGTGATAAAGATACCTCCTGATTTACATAAACTTTAGCTTTGATTTTCTCGGCTTAGACAAGGTTATTTTTCAAACTTACTACGGCAATTAGCTTACCAAGTGGTTCGTATTTGAAGCCATTCAATAAACTCGCAATTCGTGTTTTATCAGAGATAAAAACACTCGGCTTCGCCTCGTGTCTTTATATTTGATAAAACACTCCTGCTCGTTTATTAAACAGTACATAAAGGCACTGATTAAAGATTAATTTCTTTTGAATTTTTCTCATGAATTATTGAGGTTTAGAAATATATTATATATATACTATTTCCAGAATGAGTGGCCGATCAAATTACAAATTCTGTAAATTAATGACTTCCAAAACGTCTATTAAGTTGGCTAAAACTACATCATGTTAAGTAAGGTTAAGTAATAGATAAATCTCGAGAACGAGGGATGTATGCTATATCGAGGAGGTTTTCCAACAAAGTTTTGTCCATTTTTTCCACCTTGGACAAAGATTTTCCTTGTTTTTTTCTTCATTTCGTATCTAATTATTATTCAAGGTCTTTATGCGATATAAAAGACCTCGGAAGAACAAAGAAAACCGACTCGATAATAAATTAAGAGCTGATAAAACCTTTGAGGTAAGGTACGATAATAGGTTTACAATTATTAAATTACTGATGTGAGCATGCGCTATGATTTTAATATTTTCCCACATTTTATATTCTAAGTGACGTGCCATAAATAGCCGTTCTGATCATCATTTGTTATTCAACAATTCTATCTCACATTTATATACAGGTTAATGGGTTTATATCATACTATAAAGGCACTGATTAAAGATTAATTTCTTTTGAATTTTTCTCATGAATTATTGAAGTTTAGAAATATATATATATATATATATATATATATATATATACTATTTACAGAATGAGTGGCCGTTCTGTATCGGGGTAGAAGCCGAGTGCCTGTATCCCGATACAGAGCGGACACAAATTCTGTAAATTAATGACTTCTAAAACGTCTATTAAGTTGGCTAAAACTACATCATGTTAAGAGCTGATAAACCTTTGAGGTAAGGTTTACGGTAATAGGTTTACAATTATTAAATTACTGATGTGAGCATGCGCTATGATTTAATATTAGTCCCACATTTTATATTCTAAGTGACGTGCCATAAATAGCCGTTCTGATCATCATTTGTTATTCAACAAATGTTGTTGTTCGACAAATGTTTGCATCTTCATCTTGTATGAGGATGCTACCAACGTACCTCACTCAAGATAGTTGAATGCAAAGTGTCTGTACACTTGCTACAGAACTGATATCAGTGTCTGTAAATGTGATACAGAACTGATGTTTTATTAAACAGTTCTGTATCACATTTACAGACACTGATATCTGTACTATTCATTTAAAATATTTTTTTTAAATAATTCCAAGTTGGTTTTTTTGCATTCATTTTAGCAAATATGGGCCAGGAAGACTGAAGAAAGAGTGCTGAATTTGAGAAGAAGAGCAGCACGGAATGAGAAACGAAAATTCCTAGAAGATGGTGTTGTAATACCAAAACGAAAACAAGGGCGAAAAAGAAATAAAGCTGGAAAGTATACAACTCTGCCTGCAATTCGTGATGGGGAGACCTTTGAGACGATGGAAAGTCAGCGGAAAGACCTGGTAGAAATGTTTAGCAAGGCCTCACAAGATGTGGTAAAGATAAATATGTTGATGAACAACAATTTTCCGAAACAAAGTTGAAGCTTTGTTACTTTTACATTTTAACTTATTTTTTTTATAATTTTAGAAATTGAAAACCGTTGCATAATGGCTGCCCTTCCTTATGCAATTGGGGAGAAAAAGACAAGCAAGAGTAAGGTTGGGGAACAATTTTGGGAAATTATACCTGTAAGTTTTAATTATTACATATTAACTTTTAAATTTTTTAATAATTTATTGAGGTTAGCTATATTATACAGGTACATGTATACTGTTTCTGTGTATTCTTTTATTTTGTTTTTTAAGTGCTCTGTTGTTGTTTTCCGTTATCAGGAAAATGCTATGGTTGAGGTTTCTGACCGAGTAAAGGAATGTTCAACTCCAAAGCTTCTAGCAACTGGGTCTCTGGATGAGCTAAACTCTTTGGCACTCATGGCAGAAGGGATGGTTGTCACCAAATTTAAAGTAACCAATATCATTAATGCTGTAATTTGTTTACTTGCAGGGTACTATGCTTTTAATGCAGACTACCAAAAGGGTGCCACTGGGCACAGCAAGAACGTTTTTATATTTCTTGAACACCACTGTGAAGTATGCACCACATTCAGCCTTCGATTCACAGCCTTCGATTCGGCCTTCGATTCAGCCGTCGATTCAATTATCGCAGTTATTGCGAAGTTATCTCCATATTCATCAGGTGGTCGCTATTGCAGAACATCATACAAAAACACAATTTTCTCAGGCGCTATACTATAGGATTTCTTCAAATTTACATATGTTGTACAGAATTTCATGCTCTTTAATCTGGTATAAGTCTCCAGAGTGGCACAGACCCATGAAAAACGCAGGCGAGCGTTAAACAAATTGCGGCGCGGCGTTATTAATACCACTGACGGGAGTTCGTTGCATATTTCAGATTACCTCAGATATAAACACAATTATCTCAGGCGCTATTCTATACGATTTTTTTAAAATTTGCATATGTTGTACAGAATTTCATGCTCTTTAATCCAGTATAAGTCCCCAGAGTGGCATAGACCCATGAACGACGCAGGCAAGCTTTAAACAAATTGCGCCGCGGCGTCATTAAAACGACTCACGGATGTTATGTTGTATATATCATATTACATCACATATAAACACAAATTTCTCAGCCGCTATTCTATACGATTTTTTTAAATTTACATATGTTATACAGAATTTCATGCTCTTTAATCTAGTATAAGTCCCCAGAGCGGCATAGACCCATGAACGACGCAGGCAAGCTTTAAACAAATTGCGCCGCGGAGTCATTAAAACAACTGACCGGGAATTATGTTGCATATTTCTTATTACATCAGATATAAACACAAATTTCTCAGGCGCTATTCTATACGATTTTTTTTAATTTACATATGTTATACAGAATTTCATGCTCTTTAATCTAGTATAAGTCCCCAGAGTGGCATAGACCCATGAACGACGCAGGCAAGCTTTAAAAAAATTGCGCCGCGGCGTCATTAAAACGACTCACGGATGTTTGTTGTATATATCATATTACATCAGATATAAACACAAATTTATCAGCCGCTATTCTATACGATTTTTTTTAATTTACATATGTTATACAGAATTTCATGCTCTTTAATATAGTATAAGTCCCCAGAGTGGCATAGACCATGAACGACGCAGGCAAGCTTTAAACAAATTGCGGCGCGGCGTTATTTATACGACTGACGGATGTTATGTTGTATATTTCAGATTTCCTCAGAAAAAGTACAAATTTCTCAGCCGCTATTCTATACGATTTTTTTTAATTTACATATGTTATACAGAATTTCATGCTCTTTAATGTAGTATAAGTCCCCAGAGTGGCATAGACCCATGAACGACGCAGGCAAGCTTTAAACAAATTGCGCCGCGTCGTCATTAAAACGACTGACCGGGAATTATGTTGTATATTTCTTATTACATCAGATATAAACACAAATTTCTCAGGCGCTATTCTATACGATTTTTTTTAATTTACATATGTTATACAGAATTTCATGCTCTTTAATCTAGTATAAGTCCCCAGAGTGGCATAGACCCATGAACGACGCAGGCAAGCTTTAAACAAATTGCGCCGCGGCGTCATTAAAACGACTCACGGATGTTTGTTGTATATATCATATTACATCAGATATAAACACAAATTTATCAGCCGCTATTCTATACGATTTTTTTTTAATTTACATATGTTATACAGAATTTCATGCTCTTTAATATAGTATAAGTCCCCAGAGTGGCATAGACCATGAACGACGCAGGCAAGCTTTAAACAAATTGCGGCGCGGCGTTATTTATACGACTGACGGATGTTATGTTGTATATTTCAGATTTCCTCAGAAAAAGTACAAATTTCTCAGCCGCTATTCTATACGATTTTTTTTAATTTACATATGTTATACAGAATTTCATGCTCTTTAATGTAGTATAAGTCCCCAGAGTGGCATAGACCCATGAACGACGCAGGCAAGCTTTAAACAAATTGCGCCGCGTCGTCATTAAAACGACTGACCACGGTTATGCTGTATATTTCAGATTTTCTCACAAAAGGTACAATTTTCTCAGCCGCTATTCTATACGATTTTTTTTAATTTGGATATGTTATACAGAATTTCATGCTTTTTAATCTAGAGTAAGTCCCCAGAGTGGCATAGACCCATGAACTACTCAGACAAGCTTTAAACAAATTGCGGCGCCAGTCGCGTATTGACGTGTATTGATTATTTGCTCGCTGGGAAATTGTTTAGACTTGTACTAAGTCTGCATCTTGATTGTTTCGAAATGGGTTTGTTTCTAGATGTTATGTTTTGATTTAATTAATTCAGTATGTGTGGGAGGCAATATATTCCACATTGCTTCCCACCCAAACATACGTCTCACAACAAACCCGTGTCGAAACAACCAATAGGCAGACTTGGAGCAAGTCTAGGAAATTGTTTTGCAGTTATAGTTACACCGCATTTTCGATTGCAATTAAAGTTAAAGATAATGCTCACTATTTTATTAATAAATTGAATAACGTACAAGACACAGAATTACAATTTACCCAAAAAGAACCCAATAAAATTAAAGATCAAATTAAACACGAAAGCGAGTAAAGATTACACTGCATTTCCGGACTGTTTTAATCAAACCGATTTATGTTTTAGGTTTTAAGAATAGAAAAAACAGTCAACGAAATTGTATATGAGAGAGAGAGAGAGAGAGAGAGAGAGAGAGAGAGAGAGAGAGAGAGAGAGAGAGAGAGAGAGAGGAGAGAGAGAGAGAGAGAGAGAGAGAGAGAGAGAGAGAGAGAGAGAGAGAGAGAGAGAGAGAGAGAGAGAGAGAGAGAGAGAGAGAGAGAGAGAGAGAGAGAGAGAGAGAGAGAGAGAGAGACAGAGAGAGAGAGACAGAGAGAGAGAGAGAGACAGAGAGAGAGAGAGAGAGAGAGAGAGAGAGAGAGAGAGAGAGAGAGAGAGAGAGAGAGAGAGAGAGAGAGAGAGAGAGAGAGAGAGAGAGAGAGAGAGAGAGAGAGAGAGAGAGAGAGAGAGAGAGAGAGAGAGAGAGAGAGAGAGAGAGAGAGAGAGGAGAGAAGAGAGAGAGAGAGAGAGAGAGAGAGAGAGGAGAGAGAGAGAGAGAGAGAGAGAGAGAGAGAGAGAGAGAGAGAGAGAGAGAGAGAGAGAGAGAGAGAGAGAGAGAGAGAGAGAGAGAGAGAGGAGAGAGAGAGAGAGAGAGAGAGAGAGAGAGAGAGAGAGAGAGAGAGAGAGAGAGAGAGAGAGAGAGAGAGAGAGAGAGAGAGAGAGAGAGAGAGAGAGAGAGAGAGAGAGAGAGAGAGAGAGAGAGAGAGAGAGAGAGAGAGAGAGAGAGAGAGAGAGAGAGAGAGAGAGAGAGAGAGAGAGAGAGAGAGAGAGAGAGAGAGAGAGAGAGAGAGAGAGAGAGAGAGAGAGAGAGAGAGAGAGAGAGAGAGAGAGGGCGTAAGCCATTTATAACTTGATGACTGTGGTGATATTTTAATCAGTTTATAATCACGGGCTGTGTACGTATCTTTTGTTCAGCTTTAATGAGTATATTTAACCTTAATAAAAATTTTAATCAATTTCGTACGTTTGTTTGTTTTTCTATTTTGCTCGTAAATGACCTAATTCTTTCATATTAACTATGAAATACCAGATTATTTATGGTGTATCTAAAACATCAATCGGTCTGATTAATAGCCGGGCGTGAACAGTGGCGTGCTGGCCCTTGTTTGGCAGGGGAGGCCAACAGTAAATTTGGCGCCCCCCTGTTTGTTATAGTTGCGAATTTACTAGAAACATCAATATCCAACTATCTATTATATGGTATTTTATTATCTATTTTCGACTTTCAGGACTAAGATATACAACAATGAGTGCAAGGAAACAAGTTCTTTCCTAGTGTAGCTTAAGGGTCTTGGCTCAAAATCTCAAAAATATAAAATTGAACAATTGTACATATAGTTATCCCAATCATTTGTTAAGACTGAATGTTAATTTAAAAAAGTGCCTTGGGTAGTTCCGTCGATGTCTTTGCAAATACATCAATAATTCGCACTTTGTCTAAAGACAATAAAATGTCCCGTTCAACTGCCATCAATAGTAACGCTTCCAGTCTTCCTTGCAACATGGATGAACGGATGCGCGTTTTCACTCTCTTTAGGGCTGAGAAGAAGCGCTCAGCAGTCGCGGAACTGATTGGTATTCCAAGCGAAATCGCGTACACTTGACAAAGTGTAGGATACGCATCGATTAGGTGATAATCGGGATGCAAGAGAATATTTAAAGCCTCGAGAAAAGATGGCACATCTTTGTCCCGTGCTTTTTCGTTGGCAGAGGTGGCTTCGTCTCCGTTGTCATCGTGATCATCTGAATCAAGATCTGCATCGTTCTCATCATATTCTTGTGGAAAATCAGAACCATCTTCCTTGCTTTCATTGGCAAAAATGGAACGATTGAGCATTTGAAATGACGGTGCAAATGTGAACAGTTCTTCAGCGCAGCGGGATGTGTTGATGTTATATGTCGTGCAGAAACTGCTTATCTTCGCTTCCAAGTCGTGGGCAGTTTGAATGTTCTTCACAAGTTCGGGGAACCCGCTTGGGGAAAACATTGCAAGAGACTGTAATAATGGCCGGTTTTTCTCAAAACGATTTTTCATCGAATTAATGACGGTGTCAACAGCAACATGGAACGTTTCGCGTTTCCACTCAGCAAGGGGTGTTTCCTCTGGTTCATCTCTGGCAATCTCACCATCCATTACTCTTCGACGTCTTACCCTTCGTTCTTTCCATTCAACAGTTCCGCAGTCTTTATCAGAAAATTTGAATGATCTTATCTGGATCGCTGCGTAAACTTTGAAGCCGAGAAAGAGAGGAGTCGACCATGGCTAACGCTTTACCAAGATCTACATTAACACTTTGTAAGTATCGACTTAGAGGACCTGTAATGACGAAAATTTCGCGAAAAAGACAAGCTGTAGCCATAATTTGCTTTGATTGGAACGGGGCATGCAAGAAGCCCCTCAGCAGTTGCTCTCTGGTTTACCGAGAATGAACTTTCTGCAGCAACTTCTCCAAGAACTTTCATAACACAATCGTATCGTGAAAGGAAGACTTGAAGGCTAAACTCACGAGAATGCCAGCGGACAGTATTGATACGCTTCAACGCAAGGACTTTGAGCTGCTGATCTTTCTGAATGGATTCGAACATCGAGTGAATTTTTTCAGACTGACTGAAGAGGGTGTACGTCTTCTCCAGATTGCTGAATAGAGAAATGACATTGATGGCGGCACCGGCTGAGTCCGACAAGACTACGTTGAGCGTATGAGCATAGCAATGAGTGTATACTACATGGCTGCCGATTGCATCTTTCATGATTGCTTGCAGCCCGTTATAGCAACCACTCATATTTGAAGCCCCATCATACGTCTGTGCAACTAATTTATCAAAGGAGACACCTTCAGACTTCAAAGCTTCTACAATCGTCGTATAGAGCTCTTGCGCAGTTGTACCAGATGCTCTTTTGCAACACAACAAATGCTCAGAGCAGTGACCAACACGGTCAACTATTCTGACGGAAATGCTAAGCTGTTCATGGTGGCTAACATCCGGCGTGGTAATGGTGGTATCAGCTATCAAAGCTTTGCATTCCTGGATTCTCTTTACTATCTCCGAGGTTATCTCCTTCCCGATGACATCAATAACGTTGTTTTGGGTCTTATTACTTAGAAATGTGAGCTTCGAGCCGCGGCCTTTCACTGCTTTTGTTGACTTGGCTACTGATCGCTGTCCAACCGTTGCCACGTCTATTTCATGCTGTTTCCGAACTTTTTCAAGATGATCGCGGATGGTAATATCATATGCAGACAAGAGCTTCAACACTTCCAAGAAATTTCCAGTGTTTAATAATTCACTTGCAAGTGATTCTCGATGGCCTCTAAATGCAAGTCCTTGCTTTCCAAGGAACATAACACAATCTACGATGCGCGTCATTACATTCCTATTGCTAATAACTTCCATTTTTTTTCGTGCAGCTTCTTCCTGTTCTTGTTGCCCCAAGCATGAAGCAATATTTCTGTCTTGCAAGAAAAGCACCTCTGCGACTTTTGCGTTTGCGTGAGCTGCTGACATCTCATGCTTGCTTGTCAATAACGCTTTGTTGTTTCTTCCAGTTAGAAAATCCAGTAGACGTGAAGGTGTTTCCTTGATTTGCGCGTATAAATTCACCCCGTGATAATGCATCTGTAAACAGGAGACAAGGTATACGAAACAGGCTATCTGCATGTGCTCAATGAATAGGAAATCCATTTCCGTCTGGTATCGTCATCATGAGAAAATACTTGCTGCGAGCAATATCTGGAACGTTCGCCAAACTGCTTTTTTCTCAACTTTAATGTAGACTGATTTGGTTGGCAAGGCTTCATTTTAATTAATTTTGCCTTTTCTTCTGTGCTGAGCTTCAAGCCAACAACTGATGCAGGATCAAATGTTCCACTGACTTCATCAACAACGATTCTTGGATGTGACAGAAATTCCCTGCATTCGCTTGGTTCCTCCACGGTTAATGGTTCCTCCACGGTTAATGGTTCCTCCACGGTTAATGGTTCATTGACATACTCTTGTTCTTGCAATGTCGTCTCTGCCCTTTCTTCAACCTCAAGCAAGTTCTCGACATCCTGATGAACTTCAACTATTGAACTTTCCTCACCTTGGTTTACTGCTACTGGAGAATCAACTGGAGATCCTTGTTCGTCTTCAAACGTCAAGGTATCTAACTCTAAGGCTCCTGGACCAGGCAGTCCAGGCGTATCTCTTTCACAGTTTCCGCCCCCTTCTGCGTCTGACCTAAGGTCAGTTTTTGCTTCAGGCACATTGGACTCATCTTCGTGTTGGAAGTACTGTGTCATGAAAGAACAAAGCTGCCTATTCTCAAGTTGCCTAGCTTTCTTTGCTTTTCTGGATTCAGCTCCGGATCTTTTTCTTTTGGATTGTCGGTTGTCGGACATATCTACAGGCTATAGTAGCCTCAGATGATCAGATTAATAAAAGAGTTCAAAATAAGTTCTGGTTTTTATTATTATTGTAAATTGGCAAAGGTCCTGGATTTAATTTTCAAACGAGAAATATTGCCGCAGCAAGCGAGGCTGGAGCGGGCGAACCGGCGAACAACATGAATATACCTATTACCTAAATTGGCTAGCGAGCCACAAATGTGCCTGAAGCAGTCAACTCCAATGCGCGATTGATTCGTTCATTTTGTTGTCATTGTCGATTGCCGCGGCCGGAGGGCCCGCGGCCCTTGATAATCGCTATTCGCTATATTATCAGGCTTTGCACTTTTTGCAGATATCAACGCTTCTGCGGAGTGCGGACATTCACAAGAAGCTATCTTAATTTCAATTTATTCAACAAAATTAATTGAATAATTTTTACAAGTTAACAGCAACACTGCGACAGTGTGATTACTGTG